>CABFVZ010003982.1:48738-60159 GCA_902151445.1 Timema monikensis | reverse complement strand
CTGGCTTGGTGTCATGGGGAAGTACTCTGGCTTGATGTCATGGGGAAGCACTCTGTCTTGGTGTCATGGGGGGATGTACTCTGGCTTGGTGTTATGGGGAAGCACTCTTGCTTGATGTCATGGGGAAGCACTCTGTCTTGGTGTCATGGGGGGAAGTACTCTTGCTTGGTGTCATGGGGAAGTACTCTGTCTTGGTGTCATGGGGGAAGCACGCGTGCGAACTGAAATTGGACATGCCAAATAAATTGCAGGTTTAATAAATAACGAAGAGAAACAATCAATTAGTTTTTTTCTAAAATCTATGAACGGGCTTCATATAATGTGTTGGTGGGTCTGATGTGGCCCACGGTTCATAGTTTGGGGACTCCTGCCATATACCATGTGGCCACCAAAGCGGGTTACTGTGACAGCTAATAATATTTCAAGTGTTAAATATTTTTATATTTTCTTATGTATTCATTCATTATTATTTAAATAATTGGCATGAGTTTTGTTTAACACCTTATTTAATTTGATTTATTTCTGTTGGATTGGTATAAGTTATGTAAAGTGTGTTTGCGCACATGCTGGAACACTTGGCAAAGTGTTTTGTCTGATAGTAGACAATTGTTAACACCTCAGTTCATCTCTCGTTTTGGCACGCCATGGAGCCCTGCTCTCATTTGTTTCAGTTAACTCCCCTATAATATAACCTTTTAAATAATTATGCGTGTGAGTTGACTAGAATTGTGAGCGTGTGATAATTTAGCCAGTTGATCCTCTCACGACAGCCACAGATAGGCCTTGTGGGACTCAATGGCTACTAGTCAGCTTCCTGGAAGCTGTGTTTAGATATACTGCTTCCCCAAATGTATTCGGTTGAAACGTTGGAGTGAAAGTGAACCTCATGTGAGAGTAAGTAAAGCGCTTTACTCGTGGGAATTCGCACTGTCACTCGTGTCTGCGTCCTAACAGGACAAACAAAGAGTTTGTTCCACCTCTATTCGTAAATACACGAGTAATTGAGGGACGATACAAGACATGTTGCTTCTCCTCCATTCTTGATGAGTTTACCAACATTATCTTCAAATAGAGAAGTTAACTTAATGACGTTGCCTACTTGGAGCTTTCTAAGCCATTTTGTGAAGTTGTTTGTATCTTAAGGTGACCCCAACCTTAAAAGGGGATGTCCCGGAATTATTTTTTTTATGCTTCAAGAAGCTATTTGGAGGTTATTTTATGATAATTGTTGCTTTGAACGTCCTTCTGTTCTGTGATTTACATTATTGTATTATTACTTATTATAGACATATACATATAAACTTTCGTTTGCTATCTTCCACTGATACACACATCAAAACAAAAGCACCTGCTACAATAAACTCCACTAAACTCTAAAGCTCAGAACACACAACACAACTTCTTGTACAGAAAGTTGTGCAAGAAATTGTACAATATCTTGATCACATGGATTGCATACAAATTTTAGCCACTGACTGTTCACACGGCATTTGTGACAGCATACAATATTTTTAAAAAAATTAAAAAATCGTTTTTGCCCTCTTTATGGAAAAATAATGATTGAATAATTTGGAAAATATTGGTATTTTATGTAACTAATTTCTTAATCATTCCTAAATATTATGAAAATAAAATAGATTTATTTTTTGTTATACACTTTTAAAACAGTTGAAAACCCTTCTATTTGGGGTTTAACCTCCTTCAATTATACTTATTTATTTGTTTTAAAACATTTATCTGTATTCCTTACAATCACTTTTTTTTTTATAAAAGTAACTGTCTAGCAGACGAAGTTTTCGTGTTTACAACTCAAAAGTTGTACAAGAAAAATGGTTGATATTGGACGCGTTCTCTTTCCCGCAAAGCAGATCTTGTACAAGTTTTAGTGCTCACACGACGCTGGAACTTGTTGTACAACTTTATGTACAACAAGTTGTGTCGTATGTAGATGTGTACAAGGTCAGTACCTTAACAATATTAATTTCCCCTTTCATTCCATACCATCCCTCTGTTTCGCAGCTCTTCCCCTTCTCACCCCTCTGAAATCTATGACGTCACAAATAAGAACTACACTAGCTAGAGCAATGGGACGAAATTCGGACAAATACCGACTTTCAACCCCCATTAGATGAACTAGTGCACGTTTAACATACATGTTATGGTCACTGCTATGTGTGGGAATATTTTCAAACCCACTGATGCTTGAATTACATAGACATGATTACCAGGAAAATAGTTTTGTAAATATTAAATAAAATAATTACATATCTTTATTCAAAGGCAAGCAGTGCTTGCCTTGCTTGCCCTGACGTGACGCCACTGGATCTAAGCACTATCACACTTAGATACCAACGTACTAAATATAAAGTGAGGGAAGAAAATTATCAGTTAACCCTACGAGACTCCTTGTTTATTGGCTGATAGCACTTCCCCTCTTCATCTAACGAGTTTACACTGTCACGCATCTATTCTTGAAAACATTGACTGGCTTTTTAAAATTACTTTTCCTTGTTTCCTATTCCAGATAGACTTTTGCAACTATTTTAATCCACATCCTGACAAGAAGATTCTTACACATTTTCTTTACCAAGGCAAATAGCCTAAGTTGTAGAGGATTTATAAGAAATAAATTTACAAAAAACTACTTCAAGATAAAAATAAGATATTCGTGAAATGGCAGGCCATTTTTGGAGTTATTTAAGAATTTATGGTTTTATTTCAACGTTATATATTTAAAACTCACCCAGTAAAAAAGACCATTAACATGGTAAATCTTATTTCGACCGGCCGTGACTCCTCAAGTAGACAGCGTCCTTAGTCCATGTGAGTGTGGGACTCAGCTGATGAAGCCTACAATGTGATTAGGTCGTTTAACTAGAACCCACGAACAGATAAAACATTAAATAAATCATCGGTGACCTGGCGGTCTAGGGGTAAGGTTTCAGACTTCTGTGCTGGCGGCCGGGGTTCAATCCTCGGTCCCGGCACAAATTTATCTGATTACTAAACCCTTCCTTCACCTCTGACAANAGATAAAACATTAAATAAATCATCGGTGACCTGGCGGTCTAGGGGTAAGGTTTCAGACTTCTGTGCTGGCGGCCGGGGTTCAATCCTCGGTCCCGGCACAAATTTATCTGATTACTAAACCCTTCCTTCACCTCTGACAAGACATCTTGTGAATGTGGGGAATGCCAGGCCTCCACCGTGGTTCGGATTCCACGTTAAACTGTAGGTCCTCCATTTCTTCTCACAATCACCCTACCATTACACATTAGCGTAAGTGCGTATAACCCGAACGGGTAGTAAGACGTGGTGCTAATAATAATAATAATAATAATAATAATAATAATAATAATAATAAATCATTGTTATGCAACGTTTAGAAGCTTCGCATATTATTTTAAGTGATTTGGGTAAGTTTAATAAGTTCATACAAGTGATTGGCCCTTTCCATTTAACGTGGAAATGCGTGACATGGGAACAAACAGTTATCTTCTAGAATCTTTATTGTTTTGCAATTTTCTTTTAGGAAACGTTTTGTTCAAGAATAGAATCGTGTTGATTAAGTTATACTTTTTATATAAATACCTCTATAATTTTAACAGTGATCAAATATAAAAGTTTTGATTTTTTTAAATAATTAACTGCCAGCTGGCTAACAAAACATAAGAAAATGTAACACCTAATAAACAATTATACATTATCTTAGAAGATGTGTTGAAAATATTACTATAAAAATTTCACTCATTCTCAAGAAAACTGATATTTACAAACGTATGATATCTCCGCAAGACCTGTCCGATAGCTAGCGCCATTACGGTTCCCATGATTCATCTGATCTTGTAGGCGCGGAAGGATACCTTGGTCGGTTGTGAAGCCATGCCACACCTTTCACCAACCCAACATATTGGTTTTAGACTTGCACCCGACAGGGCCATGGAAAAAGTAAGCGTTATAAAAAGTTATATTTGCTGAAATTTATATGAACTTTCAAAGTGTAATTATATACTGTTTATATTTTATTTTAAACGGCTTAACGCTCAAAATGTATAGCCAGAAATAATAATAATAATGATAACGAGGAAAGAAAGAAAGAAAGGAGGTGTATGACTATAAATTCAAGCGTAACGCATTCCCCCATTTTAATATATCCATGTTATATTGGCACCCACATAATATTAATGCTTTAGTAGATAGTTTTGTTTCCATCATTTAATCTTATCTAGTCCCCCTCATTACACCCTATCTCTATCTTGAGCTAGTTTTATCCAGTCCTCCTCATTACACCCTATCTCTATCTTGAGCTAGTTCTATCCAGTCCTCCTCATTACCCTATCTCCTTAAGGTCCATTCGAATATTATCCTCCCATCTTCGTCATGCTCTTGCCATTGTTCTCTTCTCTAAATTGTGTTATTTTAATATTCTTCAAGAGAAATAAAAATACATTTAAACTATATAGCTCCTAACTGAATTATAATTTTATTCTGAATCGTGAATTCTAGCTAATATATATAAATAAAATTATTTGAATATCTCACAAGAATTTTGATACTTTTCCATACAAAATTTGGCAACACTGCGCTTGATCAGGTAAACAATAAACCATTATTTTTGTGTCATGGGGCTGATGTGCTCATCAGATAACAATGAAGTCCCTAACATCGAGCACGTGTTGAATATTCTATTCTTGACCTGTCAGAAGAAGACAAGACTTAACCATAAATATTACTGAACTTTTATCTGGCCAGCAGATAAATAGTTTTTATGTTTGTGATTTTCAACTATTATATAATACTACCGTTCATAGCTGTTGTCATGGAAACGCTTTCCTAATTCCTAGCCATCCTGTCTTCCCACAAACCTATACAGATATTAGGCACTAATTAGATCCGTGCGGAGGCAGCAAAGGAAGTACGCTATGGGCACACAGTTAATTTGTGCAATAAGATATTGCAATCAATTTTTGGAACAATCTTACTTTCAAATTGGATATAATCATATTATACTGTAGACTTTGACTATAGCTTATATATTTGTAATTATATATTTTTTATCCACAAGCAGCCAGAAAATGGTAGTTTTTTGAATGCTGGCTTCATATTTATGATGCTTTTAGGTTAAAAAATGTTGACACTGGTAAAATATCCAGTGGCGGCTCGTAGCTAAAATTAGTGGGGGTGCTGCTCCAGAAAATGTTTAGCCTTTGTTTTAAAATTGTGTAAAAGGGAAACAACATATATAAAAAGAAAATTTATTCGGGAACTTGATAAAATCTTAACAATAAAAAACAAACATTTTTACTTACTTTAACTTAAATTGTTACAGTTCAAGCTTGATCTATTCATTTAAAAATGAAATCCATTCTTCTTGTTTTAATTTGCCGCAAAAATTTCAATAATTTTCTCTTTGATCTATGGATGACAATTGAGGAAATTTGTCTCCATTGAAAGTACTTAGTCTTTCCGTTAAAAGAAAGAACAAAAAAAATTAATAGAATAGCTGGAAGCAGAATAAGAATCTAATTTTTTCATTCTTCTATACTTTATCACATTCAAGAATATGGTACACGGTTTTTAAGCACAACACACGCGGAGTAAAAAAAAAACTTTCTTCTACCATCACGCCAGAGCCGGAACTGAAAGAGCAACAGTGCTCTTTCTACCTGGCAGTCCCGCCTTCCTCCCCCCCCACCCCCCATGTGCGCATACGCACAACAGTCAAACCCCACGTCGCTGGCACTGTGAAGCGCACAGTTCTATACAAAGATTGTTGTATATTTTTCATAAACTGGGGGATGGCTACTGAAGTACTGACATTAAGCTTAAGGAATATATAATGTACTACAAAAATAAAGAAAGAATTTAAAAATAGGACTCATTATCTTAAATGTTATCGATAATATAAAATAGAAATAGGGGGTGCTGCAGTTCCGCAGTGCCTATACACAAGCCGCCACTGAAAATGTCATCATTTCATGGACCTCTGAAACCAAAAAGGTGGTTTTTGCGATGTTATTTGTTTGTATCTGTATCTAGGCCTAAAGATGAAACCATTTTACCAATTAGGCTAAAACTTGGTTTCTAAGGTTTTTATGAGGTTTCCTCAAGGAGTTTCCAGAACTAGATATCCAACCCTAAATATAGGGTCGCCTATGAGACGAGGACATCAGCCATCTACAAGCCAAGAAACTCTGCCTTCAAGAATAAAGAACTTCAGACGTCTACAAGCCAAGGGCCTCAGCCGTCTACAAGCCAAGAACTTCAGCCGTCTACAAGCCAAGAACTTCAACCGTCTACAAACCGAATATATACAATTCTAAATAAAATTTCACCTTTTCCTGATGCAATGAAGAGGTTAGGGTGAAAAAACACAAGTTTTAAAAGTGTGAAACTTTGATTTCAAATTCGTTTAAAGACAGCATACTGGAAAAAAAAGAAGGAAAAATATCAAATAATTAAGGCAAAAAAAATTATTACTTTTAATATACCGGTAATAAAAACAGTGTCAGTGGGAACAACTGTTCATGTTCGAACAGAGATGGTAAAAGAAGTGATATCACGGAGTGTGCCAACTGGTATTAACATATGTTTTATCATTGTGACCATTGTAAGACGGCTCAAGTTTAAGTTTGGAAGCCTGAAAATAAAAATAAGATTTGCTCCGGGGCTACCCAACAATGTTAACATAAGGAAATAATTCAACGTTTTTTGTTAATTAATTTTAAAACTAATAGTGCTTTGATTGTTCTTTTATGTGATGCAATTAAGGACACTATATACAAGGTTCAAGTCCACAGTATGCTGTTTAAATAAGTCTGAGCATATACATGATGTGTTAATTTTAGGTTAAGTGCCCCTTACTACCCGCCCTTCTCCTGGTAGTTATTTCAATAGCATAACCCTGTTAACAGTATACGTAGTACATAAACTTTAAAATTCCTGAATAAACAATAAAAAGGAACATACAACACAAAACAACTAAATCTGCAGAACAAATTTGTATTAATTTACATTGTTAATAAAAACGTAAACACATTAACTTAATTCATTTCTTACATATATATATATATATATATTTATATGTTTTAGTCTCGCCTTGAACATGTCTAGTTTAGTAAAACTCTTCACCTCACTCCCTTAATCCTTTATCAAATATAGAACTTTTTATGGACATCCTATTTTTATTATTAAGGTAGAAGTTATTCTTTTAGCTAGTATTATGTTTATGAATATCTGAATTTATTTTTATATTATCCCTTAAATAATTTGGCATCAAGTTATTATAAATTTGCAAGATTAAACATATCACATTTTATTTAGTCATTGCTATTCCATCTACCCAACCTGTCTGACTCAGCATAACATCAATGCTTGTATAAAAATGATCCGTATTGGCCTGTTCTGAAGTTTTTGAAGTATTTTTGTTGCTATTTATATTATTATTCCTACTGTTTTATAGCTATCAACTTTAATAGAATAGGTTGTATTGACCTTATTTTCCCTCCCAAACTAAATTACTTCTGTGTGGATTTCTTTACCCTTTTATAAATCTGAGTAATTTCTTGAATGAAGAATTCACTGATTTTTTCCAAGCTTCCGCGGTATTCTCATAAACAACACACTCGTGTCATTGCTACTTATTTATCCGTTTGTGTCCCTAGTGACATTTAGCAACGCTTTCTAAAGCTCTAAAGAAGAAAGAAATACAAATAATATAAACTTTGTTTTATTGTGTTTCATTATCTCACTCTTTACTACCAGCCCAATCCTAGCGAGGATGCTTACAACAATACCTGTCATCTAATATCCAGTGATATTGAGTCTGGCTGGCCTCTTGAATAATAACTTTCTTTGTACTTAGATTGCTTAGGAATAGTATAACCAGCAGGAAACACGCGAAATTAGATCAGTTTATAATAATAATAATAATAAATATTTTCCTTAACTGTAATTTGTAGTCTGCTAATCTATGTTTTACGAGTTTCTAGTAATGTTGAGCATTAGTTAGGTTATATATAGGTTATATATATATATATATATATATATATATAATAAATTTGACCTTTTTTATGACTTCTTTGACCGGGAGGAATATATAGATTAGTTTTGTCGCCTGTATGTTTAGAATTGTAGACGCTCTGGTAGCACAGAACGTCACCCAGGGTACCTATGGGTGCGGTCTCCACGTCCTACCAACAATCAGATGATGTGATGGAGGTGTGGATCCAGGAGTCATCGTAAACCTAACTGACCAATCCCTGGTGACCGGTGAAATAATTCTCCTTTAGGGCCATGGTGGAACCCGGGTCCCCTAGGTTTGTAGCCAGGTGCACTGACCACTACACCATTGGAACCGTTATACGCAAGGGTAAGCCACAACCATTCTATATCAAACTAGGACGTTCAACATCCGGAAAGCAACAATTTTAAAGTTCCTCCTTGTGCAATCCGGAACTATGGCAATTCCAAACCAATTATTGAAACATAAAATATTAAAATAAATTACATCTTTGAATCCAAATGTTACCTAACCCCCTAAATGAGTGCACAAACGAAAGCAAACCATGTAAAACACAATATTTGCATAAACAAGATCATAAGCTAAATGAAACGACGTAATGACGTTACAGAAACATGTTGGCAAAAAGAGCATAATGGTTTACCAAAGATCGCAAATTAAAATAAAATAATAGATTATTATAAATATATGTTGAATACATTAGCATCATGGTTCACCGAGCTGTCACCAGAAGTTGTTTATTTAAATTATTACGTCACTTCTATGCAGGCGGTAGCTTTCCTTCGATATTTATACAACGCTATGGATCGCCTTTAAGATAATATTTAATTTATGTACTTTTTATTTTTCTGTTTTATATTTGCCAAGACAAAATTAAAACTATATACCATACTAAAAACAATGTTTTATATGTGTTTAGAAATGTTATCTTGCCTTTCCTGTAACCCCTCCCTCCACATTTTATTCGTATCTCGTATTCCAATTCTTACAACTTTTACCAGAGTGAAAGGTATATTTTGAAGAAATTTAAGTTACTCCTCCCCGCTACCCCAACTATTTTAAGTCTCCACATTCCCATTTTGAAATTTTAAGACTTATATGGTTTTATGATATGGTTATTTAAGTACCTGTAAAATTTAAATTTTCAACCACACCAAAAATATTATTCTACTTGAGTCACAGTTCAAATTGTTGTATTTTAACGCGGGAGTGTTTAGGTGTGTTTTGTAGACGTGAACAAGAAATTGTCGGATACTAATAAGTTATAGTCCATGAACCAAGAGCTAGAATGCGCTTGAGTACTGAAAGAAGTGTGTAGGTTTTTAGGAATGAACCCAAGCAACAGTCTTGTTACAGTCTTGTTATAGCTTGTTATAGCTTGTTACAGTCTTGTTAGATTCTAGTCGAGATTAAGACTTGTTAATTCTTGTTAGTCTTAGTTACCAGGTAAAAGCATCGGACTGTTTTCAGGGTTATTTATGTTGGTAAAGATTGCGTTAAGGGCTCCTGGATACCACTAATATAAGGACTAAAGGGAATAAAAGGCCAGAGAAAAGAACCAGTCGCCTTCCGCCATCTTTACGCACGTTCTCTCCCTCAATCCCTATTCTAAACTTGGGGTGGGAAACCGCCACTAAGTGGATGAGCAGTGACAGATTAAACAGGCTTTGAGCTCTTGCATTTCCCGGTTTTCTTTTTACATACATGCCTAATTTCAATTTTATTCATCACCGAGGAGTTGTTTTTCTAACAATTCAGAAAGTTCTGAGCCTTAGTTGTCCTACAAGCTTGTAAGTATTTAAATTCTATACAACACTCAAAAAGGATTTTTCTATTAGTTTTTTAAAATTCTTAGATCCCCTCTCAACTCAAATCTTAATTTTAAAACTTAAAAAAAATCCTTCAATCTTTGCTAGTAATCTGTAAGGTTTCTATTTTATTCCCTACAGGAAAGTGTTTTTTTTCTATACGTTTTGATATATTTACTCATTCCCCATTCCACAGCATCTATTTCCACGCCTCTCATTTTGTAAATCCAAATTTAAAAACCGTTTGGCTTTTGGGGTGCGTTCCTTATCATCTCACCAATTTTAAAACTCTTACCACACGAGTAAGTTTTAAAAACAATACAATTAAGTATATTTGAAAGGAGAAGCATGGTATATGAATGAAGAATAACCTTGAAGGTGGAACGAACTCCGGATAGCTCAGTGGCAGAGATATGGCGTGCTATACCAAAGCTACTGAGCTCAATTCCTGTGTCCAGGTTGTCACTTTTCAATTTATTAAATTACGGCGATATAGGTTTCATAATTTAAATTTTTGAAAATTTCCAAACCCTGACCATTTCCCATACGCACATTTTAAATTTTAATGTTAAGTTTCTTCTGGTTATTTAGGTTTGTCCTTTTAACCTTTTAACTAATATCTTAATTTTCTACTGTAACGGGAAGTGTTTTTTTTTGTTTTGGAAATTTTTAGGAGAATATTATGTAATTGAATTAATCGCCTCATGTTGGGCGCCAATTGTTAAAATACTGAATTAATCGCTTCGCGTTGGGCGTCAATTATTAAGTGCTATGGATTTATTTGGTCCACGTTGGGCGTCGATTAAACTTAGGCCTATACTGAATTAATCGGTCCGCATTGGGCGTCGATTAAAACGTTACGGATAGGCGATGGACGCTAATTGAAGTGATACCATTTAATTAGCTGATAATTGCCCCGTGATCGAGTGCCAACTATTATGATACGGAATTATTATGTGATATTTTAACTGAATAAATAATACCTTTAATGTAGCAGTCGATTTATTAAATTGATTTTTATCTTCGACACTGAAGATATAATTTTATGTGATAAAGTTTAGTTGAACCACAGATTTCAGTTAGTGGCACTGTGAATTACTTCTACTGCTAGATTTATGCTACCGGAACTGTGTGTATCCACACGCACAATTGACTTATATATGACCTACCCCTTGCCCCTTGGACTTCTCGTGACCAGTGTATAAACCAAATAATAGAAAGAGTCCTGGCTACAGGTGTATTGAAGGCTAGCTTTCTATTGCTTTTTTTGGTAAATACTACGGAGTTTATTTTGTTTTAATGGTGCAATATATTGACATCAGTTATGAAAAACGCGTGATTTTCCATGGATGAAGTATTGAAAGGATATTTTACATACATTACTTAAAGAAAATTCACTTCATCCATGACTTTTTAAATATATGAGAGGGGTCTAAATCAGTATCGTTACAAGAACCTCATTCCATTTTATGGTGAAATGTAATAATGTTCATACATTAATTGCGGTTTGGGGTGGTCCTTACACCTGTTTGACAAATTTTAATCTAATACCACACCGATAAGTAGTGTACTATTTTTGTTTAGGAAATT
>CABFVZ010003982.1:22961-47625 GCA_902151445.1 Timema monikensis | reverse complement strand
ATGCTCTTCACATGGAAAAGAAAGTACTACAGGCCGGCTCCACTCCGGCTGTTCGGAGAACAGATCAGATGGGCGGACAGTGTTAAGTACCTGGGACTTACGCTGGACACAAAACTGACCTGGAGACGACACTGCAACGAAAGACTCAACAAGGCGAGGCAAAGGCTGGGAGTCCTAGGCCCACTGCTTAACAGGCGTAGCGCCCTGTCTACAAGGAACGGTCTGACGCTGTACAAGCAGCTGCTCAGGCCGATCCTCGACTATGCGTGTCCCGCTTGGGGTCCCCTGGCGGACACGTATATGAGGAGGACGCAGGCGTTCCAGAGCGTATGTCTGAGGATCATTGTGGGCGCACCTTGGTATGTCCGGAATGAGACTCTTCATCGTGACCTGGATATGCCTACCATCGAGGACAACTTCCGGAAACTGGCGCAGTCCTTCTACACCAGACTTCCCGGTGCCACCAATCCTCTTATCCAGGGGCTTGGGAATTACGTCATCGACCCTGGTGGGTGCCATCGACGTCACAAAGCCCTGCTCGGATAAGCGAGATGTGACAACAGTTGTTTTGGAGGCTCTCACCCAGCCCCCCATAGAATAGTGTCTCTGCATGTAACTCTATAAACCCTTATATACTTTCCATTTTCCCCCACCAATATTAATTATATGTTTTCTTTGTTCCAGAACTTGGCTAGACGCGACAACCCGTCTCCTAGATTCCAACCACACGGTGTGACTAATTGGTAGGTACGTGTTAATACTTACTCTCATGCTCTCCTTGGTGCATTAGAGCATGATAATGTGATGTGTGTGATGTGCGTCCCATTTTATATTCCATTGCAACGATTCATTGGAGGAACATCCTAGAAGTTAACCAAGGACCAGTGGACTAACAAGCAGTGAGCACGATGTTTGAGGCGTCGGTCTCTCTCACTCGCCGAAGATGAAGTAAAGTCTGTGACGATGATAATTTATATCTAGTACTTAATGATAGGTTCTTCGTTATATGTTTTATTTTGACCATAGCACATAGTTTTGAATTTCAGTTTATGACCTGTTTTTTATGTCCATAAGACATAGTTTTAAATATAAGACTTTATGATCTGTTTTCCTATGTCCATAAGACATATTCTTAAATATATGGGCAATTATCAGACGCCCTATACTATATGACCATGTTCATGCTATACTAACTCTATAGATCGGAAATTGTGGAAATCAGGTTATCTATAGCTTTGTTCCATGACCTAGTTGGGTCTTTGACTAATACCTATCTCTAATATTATCAGGATATCTATAGCTTTGTTCAATTGACCTAGTTGAGTCTTTGACTAATACCAATCTCTAATCTTATCAGGATATCTATAGCTTTGTTCCATGACCTAGTTGAGTCTTTGACTGATACCAATCTCTAATCTTATCAGGTTATCTATAGCTTTGTTCCATGACATAGTTGGGTCTTTGACTAATACCAATCTCTAATCTTATCAGGATATCTATAGCTTTAATCCATGACCTAGTTGGGTCTTTGACTGATACCAATCTCTAATCTTATCAGGTTATCTATAGCTTTGTTCCATGACATAGTTGGGTCTTTGACTGATACCAATCTCTAATCTTATCAGGATATCTATAGCTTTATTCCATGACCTAGTTGGGTCTTTGACTGATACCAATCTCTAATCTTATCAGGTTATCTATAGCTTTGTTCCATGACATAGTTGGGTCTTTGACTGATACCAATCTCTAATCTTATCAGGTTATCTATAGCTTTATTCCATGACCTAGTTGGGTCTTTGACTGATACCAATATTTTATCTTATCAGGTTATCTATAGCTTTGTTCCATGACATAGTTGGGTCTTTGACTGATACCAATCTCTAATCTTTCTATTGTTGTACCTTTGTACGGTGATCAACTCGTGGGTATGCTGCCAGTCCACAGTTGTGGCCCGCCTGGTATTGTTTATTTTGTCCAGCCCCCTTCAGGAACCGCTTGTAATTGTTTGCTATTGCTATAGTCTGACTCCAGACTCGTGTTGATATTTAAATATACTATTGAAAGACACGGCAGTACTAATAAGGAATAGACTGGCCATAGTATCTTTACAAACTAGATTCGTGGTTGCTTGCCATTAACTATTTGTAAACCTATAGTTCCTCTTCTAGGAACTCAACCTTTATATCTCGAAGCTAAATATGGAATTAACACACTCTTGTTAGTCAATTTAACTACCAGCATTGTGACTCTTTAAACCAGGATTGTTTAGAATTAGGTATTGTTAACTATAATTATTCTATATACTTATTAGGTTAAAATATATTAGCTGCAAGACAGGAGTGGTGTTATGTATTGGTGCTTAGCTTTATATCAATAATTGCTTCCAATTTAAATTGTCGTTGTGTTGAGGCCGACACACCTTCATTGTAGAATGTGTGTTTGTTCTACTATAACGAGTTACACCCTTTCATAATATAGACACAACCATTCTTGTCATGGCTGCAGGTCTAACTTTGATGTTTCACAACTAACACTCCCAGTTGAGACAACTATGTCTAAAGTCACTGATATAATTTCCATCAATAAACAATAGAATGTTTTGTATATGATCTTGTCAAACCATTTGTAATACTTTCGACTTGTTTGAATTTAAAATAAACTGATTTGTTAAACTTGTATATCTCTCTTATGTGTCATTATTCCCATCCTTGTTTATATAACTATGTAAATCTATTCGCCACTTCTTCTATCAGATAGGATGGGTAGCGATACACTACTATTATTTAAGTATCTTCAAATGTCCTAAAAGCTTGATGTATAGATTGGTCCAATGACTGATCAGTGTAGGTGATCATATGTCTTCTTAGTAAGATCCATAACTCTATTAACTCTGAAGTATGTCTATGATAAATGAACGATGATCAAAAGTGCAATAAGTGTGATGTAACACTCTAATAAACGAATTATGATCAATGACTCTCTTAGGTATGATCAATGAATGGTGAACAAATGCCTCCTAAATATTATGCATATTTTTTTTAAGTATCAAGTATTTAAATAAAAAACGCTACTTAAAAAGAAAATATTTAATTCTATTCATTTATATAAAAACTATATAGTTATATTCTTTAAAAGAAGAGTACGTGTTTTCTTTAATCAACCAAACATAAAATAGTTTTAATAAATGACATGGTCTCAACTGCTTCGACTATTATTTCTTCTCTTGGGTCCAGCCAACAAAGGTTTATTGCTCTTTTCATAGTGTCATAAAAAAAGTAATTTTTGCGTTCCTGGCCGTGGCCGAGAAATGAGGACACAAAATGTCGCTGTAGCCGGGAATTGAGGGCCCCGCATCAGCCCCTACAATACTACAAATGTTCTCGAGGGAGGGGGTGGTGTGTGTCAGATACGAGCGTCGGGGGAGCGGGGGAGGGAGCTAAATTGAATCCGTGCGTCAGTTGGGCGTCACAAGGTTGGGCATTAAACAGAGCTACAACCATCTTTCTTAACCTTCTATGCTCATGCAAGACACATTAATGGATAATACTGGATCTACTTTCAAGCAATAAATCATAAGGTTATGTGGTTTTTATCAAAACACATCAGTTGAAACAAATATGGACAGAATAGATTTGATAAAAACAAGTATAATTTCTTACAAGAGACGGTCACAAGTCAATATAATCAGCTTAAAATATTTGTAATTGTTGCATTAAGTAGTTAACAAAGTGATGTTGACTCCAACCCTCACCACTCTTAAGTGCACGTCATTACTTGTTGGATAACAGATAAAAGTGCACGTTATTACTTGTTGGATAAGAGATAAAAGTGTACCTTATTACTTGTTGAATAACAGATAAAATAGCACGTTATTACTTGTTGGATAACAGATAAAAGTGCACGTTATTACTTGTTGGATAACAGAGAAAAGTGCACGTTATTACTTGTTGGATAACAGAGAAAAGTGCACGTTATTACTTGTTGGATAAAAGATAAATGTGCACGTTATTACTTGTTGAATAAAAGATAAAAGTGCACGTTATTACTTGTTGGATAAAAGATAAATGTGCACGTTATTACTTGTAGAATAAAAGATAAAAGTGCACGTTATTACTTGTTGGATAAAAGATAAAAGTGCACGTTATTACTTGTTGGATAACAGATAAAATAGCACGTTATTACTTGTTAGATAACAGATAAAATAGCACGTTATTACTTGTTGAATAATAGATAAAAGTGCACGTTATTACTTGTTGGATAAAAGATAAATGTGCACGTTATTACTTGTAGAATAACAGATAAAAGTGCACGTTATTGCTTGTTGGATAACAGATAAAAGTGCACGTTATTACTTGTTGGATAACAGATAAAAGTGCACGTTTATTACTTGTTGGATAACAGATAAAAGTGCACGTTATTATTTGTTGGATAACAGATAAAAGAATAGCGAGAGCCTTAACAATTTTACCAAAGTATAACCGTATTTTTAAAAGGGAACTAAGGTACTTTTTTAAAAATTAATTTGTAATTTCAATTTCTTTTTATATTTAGATTAACAATTATCTGTTTCAAATTAACCTTTCTTAGTCTCAAACTTAACATTTAACATTCTAACTTTTATAAAATCTATCCTAGCTTATTTTATTTTAGGTTATTCGAGGTAAAATTAGTAAACCATTATGCTCTTAATAAATACGATATTATTTTTAAATATGAAATAGAATATTAAATTTTCAAGTACTTGCTAATGTTTATTTTATGTTTTCTTATCTTTGTTATTTATTTATGTTTATCTTTATACTTATTTTAGTTGGTGTTTACCGAATAGAAAGCCTCTAGACATGTACATCACTATCAGGTTTATTTGTAAAAAAGCTTTTAGATTATTTAAGCTATTCCGTAACCCTTGAAACAAGGAAAGGTCAAAGTTGATTTGATAACATCATCATTTAAAGCTAGGAGAGCTGAGACCTAGTTCCAGAGCTCATGGACGACAGACACATAAGACTCTGTACATCACTTCAAAGAAAATATGACTACATATTATTGATAACGTGACAAAAATCCAGAGGACTTCGTATTTCAAAAAGGCTAAAATACAAAAACTTACAATATTGAGCAATCGTATTAGTAAATAGTAAATAGTCGCATTATTTAGTGTAACTGAGTTACATAACAAGTAAGAAAAATCCCATTTCTTTCATCTTAGTGAATTAAAGAAAATTATGATTTACATACGATAACCTTTATAGCACCGCGTTTTACTATCCGTTTTGTTTATACGCTTTTGTACTAGTTACACTAATGGGGTAAGGAAGGTCATATTTATATTAAATATACCCATGTTTGCGTGGATGGAGAGTGGAAAATCATTTTGTAAAACCACCCTCAGTACACCCGACCGTCATCGGCAGTCTAGTCTACTGTGAGAGTAGCGCGTTAGACCATGAGGACACTGGAGCGGGTGATAACGTCATTTAAAGAATAATTGGGAGCCACACGCTATAAAATAAAAAATATATTAAACTGGATGATAAAACAAGCAATATTGTTAGGTAATATTACCAAAACAACAAACATGTTGGAAAATATTTGAGGCTTATGTATGGAACTAGACTTGAAAAAATGTGTAGATTGTTTTTATAATTATCTTTTCATAATTCAACTATACCGTAAAATATATTTAAAAAGTCGAGTGTATGTGCATTTTAAAATAATTACTATTTCTATTTTACCAAATCTTTAAGCTGTATAAATAAAGTGAAATCTTACAAATTCCCAAATCCTCCACGATGAACTTCTAAATGTGGGAAAATTGAGAAATAAAGTTGATTTTATAATCGATCTAAGAGTCATACGTCAATTCTAAAAGCTGTCAGTCATAAAATTGAAAAATTCAACACACGTTAAGACATGCCCGACTAGGGTTCAGCTAAATGGGGGAAAAAATACAACTTTTTTGTAATATAAACTAGATTGTTTTTTATTATTTCACTATCTCACATTAATGACTTTAATCCTCATTTCTGGTCTGCGTGGGATATAAAGGAATCTAAGAAAGTTCAAATTTAATTTTTGTTCTCAATTTAAATTTGCTTTATAGTATATATATTTACTCTTGGCCTTGAATTTGTCAAATGGTGTACAATACTAAAAGATTGATCAATTATATAAAAAAAACTCTTTATCAAATAATTCTGCTCTTAATCACAATTTAATAATAATAATTATTGATTCATATCTCTGTGTAGGCTACCAGTACAATTTAAGGGGGGTTGAAGTGTTTCATTGTTAGGGCCAGTTTGTCAGACTTATTGCTCCTCTAGAGCGGTTGAAACCAACACAAGACGACACCTACCTATACTCAAATGGAATGGACAAGTTTCACATATGAAACTGGCTTATTGTCTCGTGTTTGATATCGAGACTCTCTTGAGGCGCATTAAGCCTGACTGGTGTACCGTTTGTTTGCGCTAGTGAATTACTTTTGGTTCGGCCTTTTGTGACGTCACCTCTAGACCGTGCTAGTGTAGTGTAGCGCAGCTCGGCTTGGAGGATCGGTGGTTCGTGCCTCGGTCATTTGACATAGGAGAGTCGTGCTGACTAGAGGGAGTATCAGAATAGCACCTGCCTCGAGCCAGAGGTTTGATGACCTGTTGGTGGCTCTACTGGAAGGGACGCAATAAAGGTGTTTGTACAATGCGGCAATAATAAACAAGCCTGAAAGCACTCAAGGACCATTTGTGTGTTCCTTTGGTAATCCTTACATCTGGTCAGCGTGAAAGCACATAGCCAGGCTGAGGTGGTTTGTCGGGTCAGGTGTTGCACCTGGGGCCAGGTGGTTTGTTGGGTCAGGTGTTGCACCTGGGGCCAGGTGGTTTGTCGGGTCAGGTGTTGCACCTGAGACCAGGTGGTTTGTCGGGTCAGGTGTTGAACCTGGGGCCAGGTGGTTTGTCGGGTCAGGTGTTGCACCTGGGGCCAGGTGGTTTGTCGGGTCAGGTGTTGAACCTGGGGCCAGGTGGTTTGTCGGGTCAGGTGCTGCACCTGGGGCTAGGTGGTTTGTTGGGCCAGGTGCTGCACCTGAGACCAGGTGGTTTGTCGGGTCAGGTGTTGCACCTGGGGCCAGGTGGTCCAAGTGCTGGACACACTATGAATCTAGCCTTTAGATAAGTTTGTTTTCCTTTATGATAAATTATTAACTGGGGGGGGTCTGGCTTTTATTATTTTCACCCTTAAATTAAGAACAATTAATTTTATAGCTCACAGAGGATAAATACTGGTATTTTTGATAAATTAAAATATCTTGAATGTGTCTGACACAATCGCTGTTATTGGTTAGCAATGTGGGAGCTATTGGTAGTCCCCAGCTGCTAGTATTCCACCTCGTAATCCTCTCTCCAGCAGTCGCCACATGCTCCAAGCGAGCACAACCTCACAGGAGCTCATCACGTAGAATGATACAACACTGCCCATATTGATTTCGTCGCATTTTCATCAGTTTGCGTCATATCTCTTGATAATCCTGATAGCAACCAGCCTTGACTTACCTCACGCATCACACACTTTCAATCACGATTGGAGGTTTTTAACTCGTCTTTCCGTGCCAGTTGCTGATTTGCAATAAATTAGTGTCCACATATAACCCAAAATATTCAAGTTCCTTGCACATGTTCCAATGAAATGAGACCCAATGAAAACTAATGATGATGTTTAACTTGCCATAAAATGCAATATTGTAACAATTGTGGGACTGATTTAATAACAATTACTGATGGATTCATTGGAGGGATAATTTTATTAACCGGCGTTATAAACAACTGGGAATATTTAAGCGTCATATTTACTCTATGGCGTGAGGAGCTCGAAATCTGAGTGACGCACTTATAAAAGAACGCCACATATTACTATCTTTAGTTAGTTTCAGTCCACCTTATCACACACTATCTCTATCCTGAGTTAATTCTATCCAGTCCACCTCATTACACCTTTTCTCTTTCAGGTATATTCTAATGTTATCCTCCCATCTACACCTAGGTCTTCCCATTGGATATGCCAGTCAATACCCCGGACAAGGTTTTAGAATCTCCCATTCACGCTGCATATCCTGCCAACCGTAATCTTCTAGACTTGATTATCCGTAACATGTTCATGTTATGAGTACAGTGTATGTATCTCATCATCATCTGATCTCCTCCACTCCCTAGTATTATCATCCTTTTTTAGAACAAATATATTCATAATCACCTTGTTTTTGAACACCCTAAATTAGTTTTCGTCATGTAAGTTAAGAGACCAAGTTTCAAATCCATAGAAAGCAAAAGGTAAAATTTTTGTTTTGTATAGACTGCACAATTTTACTATTTTTTAATTCTGATAAAATATTATATTTTGACCATATATATATTTTTTCAACCAGTAGGGTTCCAAATCCCAATCGCCTCATTACTGGCAAATCAAATTAAATAAGGCTTATAATTATTCCACGTTCCCACCATCAATGTGGATTTTAATTGGTAATAATTATTATTTGTTAGTGTTTCAGATTCCAGACGTGGATAATGTAAGCGAAGCGGCTGTCGGGAAGAGGGTGCAGTACCAGCTACACAAATAGAGCAGGGTCGGTGACGAATGAAAAGAAGAAACAGAAATTAAGATAGATACCCAGCGAATAGCGATATACCCCGATTTTATGGAACTAGTCCAGCTATCGAGGCTAGAGGAATAACACTATTTGCACTTGGCCTTACAACATCTCGTGAGGACAGGTCACGGAGTACTATATTTAACGTTTCCAAATCTCGAGGGACATGAACAAATACTCCTCATGTCTGTAAACTTAGCAAAGAAATATGTGAGTCTGCACATTAAAGAGTGTAAAGTTTTCAAACGAAGAAATGAGGTACTCAACGAACAAGAGCTCTACGAACAGTTCTGGAGAAATGAGATACTCAACGAACAACAGCTCTACGTAACAGTTCTGGAGAAATGAGATACTCAACGAACAAGAGCTCTACGAACAGTTCTGGAGAAATGAGATACTCAACGAACAAGAGCTCTATGAACAGTTCTGGAGAAATGAGATACTCAACGAACAAGAGCTCTACGAACAGTTCTGGAGAAATGAGATACTCAACGAACAAGAGCTCTACGAACAGTTCTGGAGAAATGAGATACTCAACGAACAAGAGCTCTACGAACAGTTCTGGAGAAATGAGATACTCAACGAACAAGAGCTCTACGAACAGTTCTGGAGAAATGAGGTACTCAACGATACGAAGGCTCACCGAGGAGATGGAATCAGACGTCGTGTGTCTGCAGGAGCTATATAGCAAAGATGAGAAGATTTCACACTTGATAACTACCCCTAGGATCCTAACAACTGGGATAAAAGCATGGAGTGCTGTTATCATGTATAACATACACATAACAGCAACAAAGATATGACATGTGTGGAAATCAGAACCAAGATAGGAAGATGTATGTTGACGAGTATATACGTTCAATACAGCGATAAGTAAGATGATAAGGCCTAGTAAGGCTATCAATTTGGATGGAGTGGAGATGAGAAAAGTAGGGAACGTAAGATATATTGGAAGCGTGTTGAGGGGAAAGGTGTAAATAGAGAGGATTTCATGTGAAGAGAATAGCATGGAGAGTTGCTATATAGGTGTGTAAGATATATGCTATGGAGAGTTGCTATATAGGTGTGTAAGATATATGCTGTGGAGAATAGAGGTCCCCTTGAAGTGCAGGCCATAGAAATGAAGTTTGTGAGGAGCATGTTGGTTAATACGAGAAGAAATAAGATTATAAATGAAGTTATCTGGGAAAGAGAGAGGGTACAGGGAGTACATGAGATAGTAGAGGAACCAAGACTGAGATGGTATGGGCATGTAATGAGGATGGAGAATATGAGGATGGCCAAGATAATGATGGGAATGAAGTATGTAGGTAAAAGACAGCAAGTGAGGCCCAGATATAGATGGGAGGAGCAGAAATAAAATCATGTTCAAGTGATAGGAGAAGAATTAACAAGATTAAATATGGAAGAATGGTGGAAGGATAAAGGCAAACGGAAGCGTTTTACCCAGCCACAGGATGGAAAAAAGTTGATAATGATATATGTATGTATCACAGCATTATCATAGAACCGTATTTGGAAAGTTTGAAATAAATAGATAGTGCATATTCAAGAGTGCTGTCGATACATGCCGCCCATGCTAAGGCCAAGTCTCCCATGTGGTATAGTGCGAGAACGGACGAGAGAGGGGAAGACCTGAAAGAAATGATAAATGCCAGACAGCTTGAGGTTGTAGACGAGGCTAAACCCAGTGACAGGAGCACCCAGTAGCATCGGTATCACCCTATGCAACATCACAGCCACGAAAATTATAAGAGGAGCGCAAGTAATTGAGTATGTCATCAGTAGTGGCCACAATCCCATAAGTTTCGAGCTAACCACTGAAAGCGGAGACGATGTGGTAAATGGAGGAGAATTACGGCTTTGATATAGCATCGCTAAAATGGGCTGAGTAAATTAAGAGAGAGTTTTGAGCTACTTACTTGAGTCATCGGGGCGCCTAGTTTTGGAACGTACGAGAAAACTCGCTATTGATGTCAATTACAACTGAGAGTTTTAAAATTAGTATTTAATCAATTAAATTAATTGAATTAATTTAAATAACAAAACAAGCTTAATTTCAACAAAATTTTAATCATACAAATTTCAAAGCACCAAATTTTATGAATATTTATCTTTGTTACAGTGTTCGGTAAATAAATAAATAAATTAAAAAAAACTATTTAAGTGGCAGTTTCATTTTTGGGAAGAGTTATTTTGAGTTTTATTAGGTATCGTTAGGTCTTGACAGATAGATTGAGTCATTTTCAGGAACTTTTAATATTACAAATAGAAAATTACAGAACATTTTCAAGTGAAAATGTGACTCATTTAGCAAAATTTGGTAAGGGATATAGATATATTTTCAGTGACAGCCATGATGCCGAGTTTGGGTGTTAACTCTGAGGACACAGACTATTCCTTACTTTAGTCTTGATCGTTACAATAACTTACTATCCTTGTTCACACAGGTAGTTGTGTTACGGAGTACCACCTACCCACTACCGACTGAGTTTTCAATCTGGTGACATTGGAAAAACGATTCAATTTCAAAGATTTGAAACAATGGGGCTAGAAAACCCATTGCAAAAAAATATATGCAACACGGTGTGGATGTTTTGATTAATTTTTAACATTTAATTCATTTGTGTCCAAGTTGATTGTGTCAAAAATGGCGGAAATTATAGTTACTACAGCTGATGTGTCAGCGCGTTTGTCATCAGGGTCAGATATCCCAAAATAAATTCTTGGACACTCTTAGATATTTATATGAATAAAGATACTTGTCAACTCTATTATATTATCAATATATTTTTATTTTTTACTTCTCAACATTTCTTATAAACTTAGGTATGGTAGATTATAAAGGGTTCACTGGATGATAGTAATTAGCTGGTTTGGTTCTTTTTAAAATAAACCATATATTTTATTTTTTAAAGCCCATTAGTATTTTGTTTAAATAATCACGTACGTACAGTACGTGCTTCTATAACAACACTAATTGCAAACATGAAATACCTTGTTTTCGAAATTTCCTTTAGTAAACTTTAGCTCTTTAACTAGCCCTAAGGTGGTGACCTGGCGGTCTAGGGGTAAGGTGTCAGACTTCTGTGCTGGCGGCCGCGGTTCAATCCTCGGTCCCGGCAAAGATTTATCTGATTACCAAACCCTTCCTTCACCTCTGACAAGACATCTTGTGAATGTGGGGAATGCCAGGCCTCCACCGTGGTTCGGATTCCACGTTAAACTGTAGGTCCTCCATTTCATCTCACAATCACCCTACCATTACACATTAGCGTAAGTGCGTATAACCCGAACGGGTAGTAAGACGCGGTGCTAATAATAATAATAATAATAATAATAATAAAAAACTAGCCCTAAGTTGGTTTAAATTATTTATATGATCTTTATACAAACCATTTGAGCTTTGCATTGACTGAAAGTATTTCATTCAAATTAAAGACATGTGTTAATTTTTGATTCTATTACACCAAAACATTTTATTAATAATAAAATAATATAAAATATCCTACACAAGCAATTGTTACCCCTCTCCCTTTTGAGCAAACGTTTCACTAGTCTGTGTGGGCTTGCGAGCCACAGTTTGGCTAGTACGCCCGTTTTGGGCATTACAACAGAGTAGTTTATTTATGTAGGATCTAAATAATCATTTATTGAAATCCTATGTTATTTCACTAAAGAGATAATCCAATTGCTAAAATAACATTTGAAAACATTCTAAGTACATTGTGGGCGATATGATTTGCTTTACATTTTAGCACCACGTCTTACTACCCGTCCGGGCTATGCACATGTGTACTAATTACTGTAACGATATTAATGATTAGGAAAGTTATATTTAGAGGAAATACACCCCAAATTGCTTGGATAGAGAGTGTAAAACCATTTTGGAAAATCCACCTCCAGTACACCCGACCTAGATTCGAACCTCGAACTCCCCATTATCAGCAGTCTTGTCTACTGTGAGAGTAGTGCGTTAGACAGCAGCCAGGACATTCTAAAACAAAATTGTGACGTGCTAGTTTTTATAATATTAATATAATTCATAATTTTAATGGTTAGTTTGTTTAACACTAGCCCTTATTTTTCTATAACCGTTTATTTATTGAAATTGTTTGAGAAATATGAGTGAGTAAATTCACTCGAACCGACTAACGTCCCCCTGACATACAAAGTATCACCCTAACAGACGGATTTTCCAATTATCAATTTCTGTTACTATTATTGCCAAACTAAGACATGGCAACATTAGCGGCATCTAATTAATTTGGCCAACCGGGTAATCTCATTAAAAGGGTGCATTTTTTAAATACTTAACGTTAAATTTCCAAACAAATTGATAATATCAGCACATTAACAAACAACTAAATCAAATCTCGAGCAGACAAAATACCCAGCGTTGTAAATGGAGAATCATATCTAGTATCTAATAATTATTAATATTTCAGCCATGTCGGTAATCAAACCAGATACTCTTAGCCAGGTGACAATACTGACTGAGGTAAGTTGTCAGGCATTGAAAACAGGAGGTTTACATTTTTAAAACCATTCACTTTTAATATATTATTCAAATTGCCATCTTTTGAATTTAATTGATTTACTTATTTCAGACCTATTTGCTAACAAAAATATATTATACAGTTTTCAACAAGATATTTTTGACACCATTTAAACAAATAGGCCTACATTAATAGAAAAACAATCTTGTGATTATTTTCTCATGTAAAATTTATAGTTTGGGAAAAATAATTTAAAAAATCGTTATTATCAATAATCATAATAGCCATTTTAAATAAAATATTAAATGCCATTTTCAAAAACGTTTCCAATATGAAACATTATAAATAAAAACACTACTAGTCCTAGAGGAATAATTAAAATTATGATTTAACATTTAGGTATGAGAATATTATAAGATGTAAATATGAGCTTAGGTTGAGTTCCATCAAATAATTTCGGCTGATGTGAAAAATACAATAGCCAATATATTACGCAATGCTATATATTATAAAGATATTTGAAAGTATTACATCTATAAATTACTTTTTATAATCAATTTTAAATAGTTTAGTATAATAAAATCACTATAGGTATATTTTTTAATAAAAAAATAGTAAACTCATAAAGCGGTAATTTTAAAATCATCTAAAATAATTGAGCAGTTTTTTCCTAATAAATATTTGTTTAGAGCTATGATAAGAGTAGTTGGCTCAGACTTAAATTTAAACATTGCTGATTTAGAGGACATTAGTTTTCTATCAGATTTTGTATAAGTCTTTGTTTAGTAGATGTTCGTTTAAACACACAACAAAAGTAAAACGTTCGTTCCACTCTCGGTCTATCTACTTTAAGAGTGTGAGATCCCTTCAATTGCAACAAGTGGTTAATAATGCCGGAGGAGATCACTGGGGTGTCTTCAGGTCTGGGCTTGGGAATACGCTCAGCTCTGCTGGAGAAACTGATATCTCAACTCAACCTAGGACAGCAGTCTGGGGTGTTTCGGCAGCTCATATTTTCAGTGTAGGGGATAATATTGATTTTAATTCCTTAGGTAAATGTAAAGAAACATAAAATAGGTTTTTAAAGTGGATTTATCTCTCTATATATATAATGCTGAAATTAGATCTGTCTGGAAAAGAAAATCCTTTTCCAGATTAGCTGGAAAACTAGATGTTGATAAGGTGAGAGTCTGAAGGTTGAATACGGTTGTTGTGTTTCCTCCAAGATATAATTTGTTGTGTCCGCTGCTCAATGAAAGTAGTTTAAAGTGATGGGATAAGATTGGTGGGAAATCAATTGTCAGAGTGTCATTGCTGGATTTACAGGAGATATTAAGGGTCAATAGCCCTGAGTGGCAAAATCAAAGGGGCGGAAAATTTGGAAAAATAAATTATTCGTCTTGAAAAAGTGAAAAAATCCATATCTTTGCTATTCTACAAATAAAACTTATTTTCTAAACACGTACTAGACCTCTCTGAGGTGGACGTGTAAAGACCTAGTTATAAGCTATTGGGTGTATGTGCTCCGTCACGTCTAGGGTATGGATAGGTTACATGCGGGGTTGTATGAGGCAAAATATAAATCCAACACTGCATAGAGTTGGGGTACAGGACTTCATAACTCTATTCAATATAATATACCAAACGAATAGCTTGTCTTTCCAGTGCCTGTTTCGTGGAGTGAAAGTTATTTGGAGTTAACAACCATGAAATATGTCAATAGTCAATACTGAGCAGCAGAATATTTCGCATGACTTTATTAAATTATTAAGAGTGAGAACCCAAACTGTTCCTTTAAGTATTCTAAGTTAATCAAGCCGACGTAAAATATAAGAACATTTTTTTTTGGAGTTGAGGGTTCCAGGATAAATCTTGGTCAAATATTACACCTAGATATTTTATCGTTGGATTCAGTATTAATTTAAGAATTTCGAAACAAATTTAAAATTTAAATGGATTTCAGAGAGATCAAAATGTGTGTTTAGTTCCTCCAAGGAACCTAACTTAACTTTGACTGCATTTATTGAAATAAGCCATCTGTCTCATAATTCGATAAATTTGTCTAGCTGTATAGCCCTGGACATTCCAATCTCTCCACCAACGTACCTATTTCCGAAACCATTCATATAATTAATGAAACCCTAATAGCAAAAAACTTCAATAAACAGTATGTAGACCAAATTTCTAAGCTCGTACAAATAGTGACTGAACCAAATTATTTACAATTTGACAACAAATACTACTTGCAAAAAGATGGACTAGCAATGGGCTCCCCTATTTCTTGCATAATTTCAGAAATATTTTTACAAAAATACGACCCTATCATCTTCAACAGCTTAAATAATTTACTCAACATACAATTCTTCTGCAGATATGTGGACGACATTCTTATCGTTTTCGATAATGAATACGACATCCATTCCATTACCAACTTAATAAACAACATCCACCCGAAACTTTCCTTTACTATTGAAAAAGAGAACAATAGCAACATTAACTATTTATACCTGTTTATACGAATTTCTTTATAATCTCATGTAAATTAAAAGGTTTCTAATCAATTTAGCATCCATTATATTAGTTTATTTTAACTCTTCCACTTTTGTTTTTAACTGGTTTGAACTATTTTATCTCCACCCCCCTTTAACTTATTAATTAATGTTTCATGTAATCAGTCACCTTAATTTAAATAATTGTCAATTCTCAGTATATCATATCACCCAATTTTACCTTTTTCAACTACTTAATCTCACTCTATGTTAATGATTTAAATTTAACCTTTTAATTTATTATTCTGCTACTTTGTTCTACTTATATCAATTAATATTATATGACCATCTCTTAACTACGTTTTTGAATCACGTTATATCTCATGAAATTACTTTACTTATGCTCTTATCTGCTTTATATTTCACTCTTTCTTAAAACTGTATCAATTGTTTATATTTAGTTTATTTATTTTTAATTATTCCAACTTTCATTCTAATTGTTATTACCATGTTACACCCATTGTTTTGTTATATTTTTGACTTGCAGGTTTACTTCTAAATATTGCCAACTATATATATTTGTATTTCACTTTATTAGCTTACCCCCTTTGGCTCATATTATTGTATATGTTTTTATTGAATGCTTTGATTCTCATTGTAAAATGTTTTAACGCATTAATTTATCACTTTGCTTTGATTTAACTTTTTAGCCTATTCTTTCTCATTCATCTTTATTATCAATCACTATCTAAGTCTTTAGTTTTAATATACGTATAAGATATAAAAAAGGGCAAACGTTTGTAAATTTGGTGATTCAAAACTACAAAGTTAATCGTTGCCGCAATGGTTGCAGATTACCTCCTTATAAAGTACTCTAAACTTTTTTGGGGGGAAAGTTCTATAGAAAAGGTAGACTTTCTAGTCAAAGGTGTAGTCGTAAAAGGATATCAAATTTCCATGGGTATTGAGTGTTTGGTGTTTGATTTTAATTAAAACTTTAGTTTTCTCCCTTAACACCACCAAGAGGACTTTAATTAGTCCTCTTTCGGCTCTCAATGTGTATATCTCAAACTTTTTACATTTTTGTGGGAGCAATTGAGATAAATACATAGACAATTAATATTTTATTTATTGATACAATCATACACTGACCAGAGTTATGCATTTGTAAACTAAAAGATTATATACTATAACTGTGCACACAGCAGAAAAGATGTAAATTTGCTAGGAAAATTGGGTTATGATTAAATCTCACTATTCTTTTTAAAATACTGGATCTCTATCCTTTAAATTGAGTGTTCATATAATCAAAGTCAGTAAAGGTGTTTTCTCGTAATTTAAAATACCAGTATGGTATTTTAAAATTATACATATAGAAGAAAGTATATATATATATAGAAGAATAAATATATATATATATAAAGATGTAAATACGTTATAAATTAATATTCATTTTACATTCTGATTATAGTAAAAATAGAGTCGCAATGTCACGTAAAATGAAAGACTTAGCGACTTCTTATTAATTAACACCAGTAGCATATACAGTATATAGAGTATCAAATAAATTAGCAAAACAAGTAATAAGAATAAGGGTGTGGAGGATAAAAATAGAAAGTTAATAGAGTTTTACCTAAGTAAGGCAAGAAGCAGGCACAAGGAGGATATGCAAGGCAAAGACGTGGAATGGAAAAGGTTTAAAAAAAACTGCAAAGTAGGTATGTGAGAGGACAATTGATAGGAAGTTGAAGGAGACAACATGGTGGAATTACAGAGTGAAGGAGAAGAATAGATCATGCTGAATGAATTTTAAGAATAATAATAATGACGAAAAAGGAAGAATATATTGAAGAGAAGCAAAGAGCGAAGTGAGGGGCACGGGAAGCCAGGATAGATTGGATACTAAAATTGACACAAATGGGGGAAGGAAGTAATAAGGTGACAATAAGTTAGAATGATAGATGAACAAGGAACAACGATGAATACAGGAGAAGAAGAAAATAAACTATGGACGATATATTTTTAGAAGATGCTAAACCCAGAATAGGAAACGGATGAGAATGAAACAGAGGAGCTTGTATATATAAAATTAGGGGAGGAAATGGGTCACTTATGGAAAGAGATGAAGGATGCGTTAAAGAGGATGAAGCGAGGAAAATTACCTGGTGTGGACAGACTTACTGTGGAAATGATAAAAGCTGCAGGAGAAGCAAGAATCTAATGTAATACAGGACGCTGAAATTAGTAAGAAAGAACAAAGTATCAGAAGATGGGAAGAGAGAATTATAGTAACAAACTTGAAGAAAGGTGACAGGAAGAGGTGTACACTGTAAAAAATATATGAAAAGAGAATGAGAAAGAAAATGAAAGAAGGTTGGAGAGAGGAACATCATGAACTTAGGGAATATAGGTATACAATATACTGGATCTTCTCCTTAAGACAGCTGATGGAAAAAAGGTACGGTTTGGGAAGGACTTGAGTATGGTATTGATAGATGCGCAGTAGACATGATAGTGTGCATAGAAATAAAGTTGGGAAAGCGATGAAGGAGGTTTAAGTGGAAAGATGAGCTGTAATTAGTGAAGAGTCTGTATGAGAATAACATGTGATATGTTAAGGCCAAGAAATTGTGGGCGCAGAAGCTCCGAATGAAAAAATTGAGCTTAGAAGGGGAAATCACTGCAGTTTATAAAAAAAACTGGGGTTTTAATCAGTAAAACTAAAGTGTTCTGAAGCTCAGGGCATTTGTTTGATCTTAAGGACGCGTACTAGAGCAAAGGGGTTGGATGATTTTCGAATGTCTTGTATTTTCGTTCGATTAAGTTGCCATATAAAAATAGGGCTAACACCCAACCAAATCATTAATTACATATAAGTTTCAAAGATTTGATTGAAATGGTATTATTATTATCTCATTTCAAACTGCGGTTTATAAAACGTCATATTTCTGAGATCTTAGTAAATGTTAATAGTCACAAGTCCAGACCTTTATCAAACAAAACTCCTATGATTTTTTTTAACAAAAATAAAAGGTTCAGTGCACAGCACAGACTTGCAAAGGTATGATCAAACTTGGAAATTTACTCTTACATTAATTACGCCACGAAATAATTTACATGAGAAATAAAAGATCATCCTTTTTTTTGTGATATTAAATGGTGGCTAGATACAATTTACCTTTATCATAATCATAAGAACCGATTTCGAGAAAAACACTTTTATATATTTTCTACCTTATGTTAAATATCCTTAATTTTTGAGTTATAAAGATACACACATACATACCTAATCATGCTGTTCCCTCACGTGGTAGACAAGAAACTTTAAATATTGCTAAAAACAACTCCGCACCTAACCCATCCTCTCTTACTTTCTCCACACCTCCCTGTCCTTGTATACCCCCTTCGCTTCAACAAACTCCTTACACCGAGTCATACATGCTCTCTTATTATTAAAACTATTAATGTTTCAATGTTGTGCACATTCACGCACATATTGGCCTACCTCTCCCTTTTGATCCACACACTGTCCCATCATACTAGCTTCGTCCCTCTATCCACACTCATTCTCTCAACACGTCCAAACCAACGTAACACTGACTCATTGGTTTCCCTTTCAAACTGCACTCCTTCAGCATCCATTCATTGCTGACTTGGTCCATACGAGTTTTACCACATACATTTATTAGATATCTCATTCCAACTACATTTACTTTGCTCTCGTGTTTCTCCTGACAAACACACGTGTCACATTCATACAACAATGTTGGCGTTAACACACTTTATTATACCGACGTCTTTACCTTTTTCGATAGTACTTCATTCCTTGCAATAGTCCACATATATAAAACTACTCTCAGAAGTGCATTCACCTATTTGTCTATTTCACCTTCCATCCTTCCATTTATACAGAACATTCTTCCCAGATACACAAAAACATTCCCCTGTTTTAACAGTTTTCCATTTATATCAAGGCTATAAAAATAATTCCAAAAATATCTTTGAAGAAACTTATGTAAACCCTAGATACTAAATATTGCTCTGATAGGCAATATGTTTTCAGCTCTAGTTACAGGAACAGACAGAGAGACGGTATTGAAAAACCACTTATTCTGCAGCAAGGGTTAATGAAACGTCGACAGAATCAAAATATTCAGCTATATTTTCTTTTAGGAACAGTGATTTAGTTTTCTGGAGTGTCCAAATAAAGTAATAGTATTGTTCCCAAAAAGATCGTGTGCAAGTAGTGTGTCACTGTACTCACGTGTGCCATCGAACCGTGTAGCGATGGTATCTAGGAAAGTGTTTTGGGGGGCAAGCAGCCCCTTCCTAGCCGGCATCCCGCAACACTCCTGGAACATGCAACATTCATTTGATAGAAATAATTGAGATTAAATAAGTAGTTACCGATCGTTTTAAATTACTATTAAAATCAAATTTGAGTGTGATTATGTAGTGTGTATGTATTAGTTTGACCCATGGGTCCATTTCAACTTTAACATTGTTTGCTGTCGTCATTGATAATGTTCATGTTTAATTTCTTGTGTGATACAACCCACTCTCGAGCTAAGCCTATCTAGTCAATCTCACTACAACCTAACCCTGGCATAGATAGTTCTATCCAATCCACCTAATAACAACCTATCCCTAGCTTGATCTAGTTCTATCCAGTCCATCTCACTACACATATTTATTTCAGGTTCATTCTATTGTTATTTTCCGATCTGCCTCTAGATATTTCCCCTGGTCTCTTTCCCCTAGGTTTTACAGTCAATACCTTAAAATGTACCATGTATCCCGCACTATGGTATAATTTTATTAAGTGTAATAGGATATGAAAAATTAATAATTTAACCTTTTCATTATATTCGTATATTATTTTATTATTATTACTATCATCATCATGGCAACATTAAGTATCTAATCATTAATTAGTCGGTGGCATAAATATAATATTTCATTCTGTTATCATTACAGTTTCAAAATTATTGAAGCTATAATTCACATTTCAAAATACGAGTGTTTATAAATTATGATCACAGATATAAAGTATCTTAGTTCGAGCCTTGTCTGTATGTGTCTTGAAAAACAGTCGTCTCTTAGTCAATGGTAATATCCACCTTCCCAGATGGTTCATTTCCTGCTCGTACATTTTGTTGCACACAAATAAAGCTATTTAAATAAGTTGTCTTGGTTAATATAAAGGGAATATAAACTATGTTAATATGTATGTTTATTGTTATTTTTGTTTACGTTTGATTAGAATTTACAATGAACATTAATGAAAACATCACTAAGTGCTATTTTGAAATTAGCTCTTAAGTTGCATTGTTATGAAAGGAAGGATCTGTAAATAAACATTATTTAGCTCAAAAGATGTGTTGAGAATATTCTCCCATCCGCCTCTTCAAATTCTTGTCCAAACATCCCACCCTACGACTCTCTCGTGGGAAGCGCCGTTAGCAAGTAGGCAATACCATGTGTTCGCAAGCTGCGGGAATAACATAAAACCCAGGAGCAGCCCAACTCTTGAACATTGGCAACGAGTCTTATTACATTACGACACGGGTATTCAGTGGTGTCGGAAAATGTTTTTGTAAGGAACAGATTTTATTATTTTGACTTGTAAGCAAACGTCATATTTTCTATATTTTATTAAGATAATAATAAATAATAAAGATAATAATAAAATAATCCCGAAACAATGATGGCAATCAATAAATATATAATATATGAAACAAAACAGTAACCAGTTGATGTGTATAGGCCTAACACTAAACTGAGTGCACAAACAAAATTCCATAGACGACAAAATATTTGCCTAAGATTGATAATGAGATAATAGAAAGGCATATTTTTATAATAATAATAATAATAGAAGAAAGAAATATATATTTATTTATGTTATTTATTTGAGGTATTTAACGTGAACTTTCAGAAACGATTGATTAAATCATCACACTAGGATTTCTATGAACGAGAGTGAAAGGGCCAACCAATTTTGCTGGGAAAGGTATTTTTACAGACCTTCAAGGGTTATTTTACCTGCCACAATCACCATGGGACTGACGGCTTTACTTCCTCTCCGAAGGAAGTTGTGCTACGGATTTTTATAACTTAAGAAACATCCGTCGACTCCAGTTGGGTTTGAACCCACGATCATCGGGTCCTGAGGTGAAGTCTTAGCCCCAGGACCACCGAGGTTGTCAAAATAAATATCATATTTCACGTAAGAGAATAAATGAAACATTGCTAAAGAAATATATTGAAAAAATAAAGTAAATAAATGCTAAGGTGAATCGCAAAGCTTTTCTTTTCAATCTTAATATAGAGACACATTTTTTTTTTAAATAATAATATTTATGAGACAAAATAATACACATTTTTTGCAGAAGTAATCTAGCAAATAGCATAAATAAAATTATATACGCTGTTACAGAATCATTGAGAAAAGAAGAACCTCTCTTTCTTTCTCTGCCAATGAGCACAACATTCAATTTCAAAGATTCCCACCCATATATATACATATATATATATATATATTTTGCTTATGATTTAGAAACTATTCGTTTAGTAAAAATACATTTCAAATACAAGATGTTTATATTTAACAATAATACAACTTGGTAATGATGAATTTAATGTTTAGTATCTCAAATATTAGAGGACAATTAAAATACGACTTCTCTGCATATGTAAGGTACCATTTAAGTTATTTTTATGATAAAATGAAAGTTGCCATTTTGTTTGTACTGTTAATTAGTGCCTAGATATGAAATTTAATTAATATCATAAGCACAAGTTTTGAGAAAATATATATTTTCCCTTTTTGCCCTTGAGTAAAATACCCTTAATTTTAGGGTTAACTATCTAGTTCCATAAACTCCTCGTGGCAACCTTTTGGAAATCCTAAATACAAAGTTTAAGAGCGTGCATCACATGCCAATCAATTCTGTGATACAGTCGGCTAGCAATAGTAAGTTTATATCAACACTTTTGTACGTGGATCATTTCTGATTAAGCATTAATTGATATGAAGAGTTGATAGAAGTTCCCAACACATAATATTCCTGGAATATTAAATGATATTTAGATAAATACTGCATCGAAAAGTCTGTTTTTTTAACCATTTCGTAATGGCTTCACAGCTAAGTATTGTGCACAAATCTTTATTCTGTCTTAATAGGGAGATACTGTAGTTTTTAACAATAAACTTGGTTGCTTTGTCTTCCATCGTCACCGCGGAAAATGTCTAGTAATCATTCAGATACGAATGCACTGCACACATTTCTGGCATATCTTGGTGTTTTCTCTCTTACTCCCATAATACGTCGCGCGAGCCGGGAGCTGAGCTGGGCCAGCTATGAAGAACGCTCTTAAACCTGATCGGTTAAATGGTTTCGTTTCCAGGGCGAGATACAGACACATGGACAGTCGACATTGTGAAAGCCACTTATTCTGTTTCACGGGGTCGTGACACGTCGACATACAAACAACAAATCACGAATTATTCTTCTTTGTTCACGATCCCGTGGGTCGCTATAAGGCTAGGTCGGCCACCTACTGCACGCGTGCCAATAGTGGCACGTGGAACGACTTTCAATTGCACACTCAGCGATCTGAATAAAAATAATATAAAACCTTTATTTTTAATCAATACAATTGATGCGAGTAATGATTTTAATTAACAACGTGTTTTATAATTTAATTATTCAATTGTTTTGTTTCAGTATTTCAAAATAATGTTTTAAATTTTGCAAAACACATTTATAATTTTTGTATTTATTCTGATTTATATTAAAATATTAAATATTCAAGAAACAGACGTTATTTAATGTATTCGATTTAGAAACATGTTACATTTACATTTTACAAAGTCAACTTAAATATTTTGTTTTAATAGTTGAACTAGTTAACTATAGAAACATAGACGATTTGGGTGGTCTAAGGTTGGTTGAGTGACTTTGCAATATCACTTCGGCACAACACTACTAAAAGGTTGTCTACCCCTCCTATAAAATACAAAAACACTAATCTTTATTAAATGTGTCATTGTGAAACTGTTTTGTTTCCAACAAAGTATATTTTAAAATATTTATTTCCTAATTTTGATAAATCATTATTGTTGAATTGACTATTAAATGAAATACTTTTTGTCGCGCAATGATAAAGGCTATAATACAAAACGTTCTTTTGGCAATGTTTAGTGACATATTTTAAATCTGTTCGGTTAATATCAAAAGTTATGACTAAAATATTTTCAAATTACTACAAAATCGTAAACATATTAAACAAAATAATATATTATTTATTAATTAATGCATAACTAACCTCGTAGAATTATAATTATGTATTGGATGAAGTATCAGAATCTTAGATTTATGTTTGATGTAACAAAACCCTTTTTTTAATAGCTTAAATGAACTTATATATACACACATAAAATACAATGTAAATATTTAAATAATATTTATCTTAAACACCTCAAACTATACCTACCATCTACTAAGCTGCCCTGGCCCCCTCTTTTTGTTAATATATAATTGTAAAGTAAGAGACGCAGTGATTTATTTCTAATTTTGAAATGTATCGTCATTAACATCTGCTGAAAGAGGGAGTGTTTTCAAACTGGGTGTCAACAACTGTGTTCAGGTGTGATTTATTTACCAGCAAATAGTTATACACAATCATACATCATACACTCAATATCACCTTTGTGGGAAATCTGTAAGTCTTATGGAGAAAAGCTTCATATTCGCTCCTTCTCAGTTAACTGTTGCCAGATCTCCTCGCTCTCAGTTATGTCTCAAGGTGGTATGCTAGGGTAAGAAGGAGCTACTGACCAGATCCCCTCGCTCTCAGTTATGTCTCGAGGTGGTGTGCTGGGGTAAGGAGCTACTGACCAGATCTTCTCGCTCTCAGTTATGTCTCGAGGTGGTATGCTAGGGTAAGAAGAAGCTACTGGCCAGATCCCCTCGCTCTCAGTTATGTCTCAAGGTGGTATGCTAGGGTAAGAAGGAGCTACTGGCCAGATC
>CABFVZ010003982.1:0-18657 GCA_902151445.1 Timema monikensis | reverse complement strand
CTCTCAGTTATGTCTCAAGGTGGTGTGCTAGGGTAAGAAGGAGCTACTGGCCAGATCCCCTCGCTCTCAGTTATGTCTCAAGGTGGTGTGCCGGGGTAAGAAGGAGCTACTGACCAGATCTTCTCACTCTCAGTTATGTCTCAAGGTGGTATGCTAGGGTAAGAAGGAGCTACTGGCCAGATCTTCTCGCTCTCAGTTATGTCTCGAGGTGGTGTGCTGGGGTAAGGGTCTACTGGCCAGATCCCCTCGCTCTCAGTTATGTCTCAAGGTGGTGTGCTAGGGTAAGAAGGAGCTATTGGCTAGATCCCCTCGCTCTCAGTTATGTCTCAAGGTGGTATGCTAGGGTAAGAAGGAGCTATTGGCCAGATCCCCTCGCTCTCAGTTATGTCTCGAGGTGGTGTGCTAGGGTTAGAAGGAGCTATTGGCCAGATCCCCTCACTCTCAGTTATGTCTCAAGGTGGTATGCTAGGGTAAGAAGGAGCTACTAGCCAGATCTTCTCGCTCTCAGTTATGTCTCGAGGTGGTGTTCTGGGGTAAGGAGCTACTGGCCAGATCCCCTCGCTCTCAGTTATGTCTCAAGGTGGTGTGCTAGGGTAGGAAGGAGCTACTGGCCAGATCCCCTCGCTCTCAGTTATGTCTCAAGGTGGTGTGCCGGGGTAAGAAGGAGCTACTGACCAGATCTTCTCACTCTCAGTTATGTCTCAAGGTGGTGTGCTAGGGTAAGAAGGAGCTACTGGAAACAATGCTAAGCCAGTGTTGCGAAACCTGTCTTATATACAGGGTGTATTTTAATTGATGTCAAATAATCTAGGGGCGTATTCTCAACGACCAGACAGTTCATACAAAGATGTGTATTGAATGACCTGCTTTGTCACCAGATTTGAACCCAATGAATTTTTATCTCTGAGGACATTTAAAGTCCAGTGCTTATTGAACTCATGTTCCTGTTATTGATGTTTTAAGAACGTATCGTAAATAGAGGTGATCAAATACGTAAAACTCCAATTGTATTCAACAGAGTACGACAAAGCATGGAACACGGGTTCGAAACAGGACGCTATTTTGAACAATTATTGTAACAATTTCTTTTTTCTTCTTGTGCTTTTGTTTGTTTCTGTGTAATTTTGTCTTGTATAGTTGTGTTACTTCTTCTGTTGGATTACTTATTAATTGAACAATAAAATTCCTCCAACCTCAGAAACTAAGAGTTTCTATACCCATGTTTATATGAACTTGTTTGAATGTTTGGTCGATGGGAATATGGCCCTTGAATACCACCACACCAAACCACACCAATTAAAATACACCCTGTATGTTTAATGGAAGATGATCACACTAAACCAATATGACGGCAGCGCAGACACGAAGTTCTCTCAGGAATGAATGACAGAGAGCTTGACCACTCACAAATACTGTGAAAACTTCTAGAAACAATGTGGTCCTCTACCACTTGCTCTGCCGTGTCTTGTCTTTCAGTGTAATGACCTCTTGTCATAAGCTCGCACCCTGAGTGGTTGGTCTTTGTTTTATCCATGGATAAGTGCAACAACCAACGTTTGGATAAATCGGGCTGAAGTGTGAGAAATTATAAACTATTTAATGTATATTCAGTGGGAGTTCAGGATCGAAAGGGGGAATTATAAAGTTTAATATCCATCCTCAACTGTTTGATTCAGTTTTAGTTTTGAATATCTTTATACGCCAGACACTGCGTCCCGTCTCTTTGTAAGTTCTTAGCTCAAATGTGTTTTAATAAAAGTATTTATTAGGGGAAAGAGAGGAACGTCTAGATCACATTTCTTCTATTCAAAATATAAGTTTTTTCCATATATTTACACATCAAAAGGTAATTATGTGTATTGGGCACCACTTCTGGGAGCTAGGAGAAAATAATAATAATAATGATAATAATAATAATAATAATAAAGTTTCTTTAGCCCGACTAGCGCTGACAGGGTCGCGACGACTGTTAACACTGGAGACCACTGGTTGTGCTCGGCAACACTCAATATATGATGCGACACTACCTTACCTACAACAATGACGTGCTGAAAATATATACAGGAGTTGAAACAATACTTATAATAAAACATGAACAATTTGAATAAAATTGATCACTGAATGAAAAGTACTGATTAAAATTACAATAAAAAAATAATTACTGACACTTTTGAGGTTATTAATATTATTGTTTCATTGATCCCAAATCACAATCCTACCTTCCGAGTAAATATAATAATAATAATCTTACAAAATAAGAAAAAAATTATATTGTAGTACATCTATTATTAAACAAAAACCAACCAATTAAAATTATAATCTCCGAACATGGTTAAATTTAGGAGTTTAGAATATAATCAGAGTAAGAGAAAAATAATATAGGCTAAAAATATATATAATTAGGGTTTTAAGTAAGACAAAACAACAACAAAATATAGTATTGTTGAGGAAAGAGAAAAAATCAATATAATTAATATTTTGACATAAAATAAAATACTAATTTACGCTCTGGAATAAATAAAGTGTCTAAAAATATTTAGTCTATTTCTGAAAGTTTTTACATAAATCCTGGGTTCTTGATGAAAAAAAAAAAAAGAGAGAGAAAAAAAATTAAGTTGAAGATTTGGCTTGATCTCACCAATGAAACCGTCCATGTTGAAACAGCACGAATTTCTAAAATTAGCTTAATTTTATTAATTTCCAACTCCTCCACAATTTAAAGAATTAATAAACAATCTCTCGTTCTTCCCCAGACACTTAACTTTCCATCTATGTACTTGCACTTTAGTTTCAAGCTATTGTTCCACTTTAAAAATAAATTTAGTTAAAAGCCACACAAATTTTGTTCCATGTTAAAATAACACTGAGAAAGAAGACCTCAATCTTCTTCAAAAAGTGTTCCAGGAATCAAATTTAAGAACGTTTTATTTTTTTCCGAGTCCAAAGAAAAAACTAATTTATTAAAACAAAAAATAAAATGTTGGATATGGACTAGAGATGAATGTAAAATAAAATTCAAATTTAAAATAAAGATTAAAGTATAGGTCAATGAATATGAACATTGTTTCTTAAAAGAATTAAAATGTTTATTTCCATCTGTCAAAATTGAAATGCGCGCTAGTTTGGAAGTATTTAAATCAAGTCTTTTTCTTTTCCTACTTCTTTTATAATCACGAGACACGCCACTCACTTGCTTGACAGTCCTGCGCATGTCTTGAAATAAAAAAAATGGCCGACATTGAAAATAAATAAAGTAGGGTCAACAAACTTCTTAGAAGGATAAATATCTTTAATAAAAGGGTAAGTGTTCTTCCTTAGCTCAAAATTCGTTATTTTAATTAGTTTAGATAATGTTAGACGATCTTCCTTCCGTTTTATTGTGAATGGATGTAAATAGTATTATTTTGTCAAGCCGGTAACACAGCGCGTTATGCTGCGGACAAACTTTGAAGTACAGCATTTAAAACAAAAATAAATTGTAAATTATTTACAAATTAGAAAAATATAAGAAAATACATGATAGGGTGTTAAATAACGTTAATTCTACATTGTAACAATAAATGTAGCGCCAATTCTGTCATCAAACTCTCACACTGAAGAGGCCTTTAAAACAGTTTAAATCTAACTGTTTGCTTAGAATTAATACATGTATAGAAAAACTTAGTAACATATTGTATTGCAATCAACGGCCCCGGAACAAAGGGGTTCGGGGGGGGGGAGGGGCTCCTTGAACCCCTCCTTTACATATAGTGCGAGGACTGTGACTATCTTAAGTACCCCCCCTCAATATTCTCCATTCATTTTAATAACACTTGTATACATAACCTGTCACCATCAGTATTACAATTTTGAGTAAAGACGATATCCATTTATAATTTTATAACAAAATGGAGGCCAAAGAGTGTCAGAATTGTTCCTCGTGTGAAACCCCAGCCAGGTCTTCACGCTGAGACAGTCGCGCGAATGCAGGCCTATTTTACAGGAGTATTTCCATTCTTGTGCGTGTGGTTATTACGACATTAAAATACGATGATAACTGGCAGCGCTGGCTCAAAATGTATGTGACTTTTCTTTCCTGAAAGAATGGGAATATTTTATTAGTTAGACCCGCTTCTGTGACCACGTGATCTAAAGCGCTACTCTCACAGTGGACTAGACTGCCGATTACAAGGAGAGCGAGGTTCGAATCTCAGTTGGGTATAATTTTTTTCTTCAAAATTGCATTCCACTCTCCCTTCACGCAAATTCTGGTACAATTCCCATAAATATAACCTTCCTCTTCCCTAAAATCATCAGAGTAATTAGTAAATATGTGTATACCCCAACTGGGTAGTAAGACACAGTGTTAGAAATAATATATAAATTTGTTTCAATACTAATTAATACATTTTTATCAAACATGTTGTATATACTATGTAATCAATTTACATTATGTTTATACAAGTTTATATAATAAATGTTTTTTAATATCCCCTTAAGTTTTGATAGAATCTCAATATCCATTATTTTACTCACATTGTAAATCTTAATGTTAGAGTTATTGAATGAAACATGTTAATTTAATCTAAAATCCACCGTAATTAAATGAAAAACTTGGAAATGTTTTTAAATACTCTCTTGTTGTGCTTTGAATTAAATATTCGAATTGGCTTTAACCCCTCTTAAATCATAGTTGTATTATATTATGGTGTATGTGTTGACTTCCACAAGATGAGCCTTGACGGGCTTGTATTAACAACAGGGGGGACCTGGAAAAGTCGAGGGGGCTCGTAAGAGAAACAAAAAGTCCAGGAGTCAAAGAAATTATTAAAGGTTGATACAATTTTCAGATATTTTTACAATAAGCTCTGAAATACGAAGTAAAGGGCACAACCAAATGTAAGCTCTTAGTTTTATCCCTAAGTCAGGCAATATTTTATGATCCTTGTTCAAAAAAATTAGTAGAAAAAAAGAAAAATTATGATATTTTTATTTATAGCTTTTCATATAAAATACATGGTACAACACAATCGCACAAACTCCCTCATATTGTGTATAATACCTTCAAAAAAATTCAAAAATAGATTTTTAGGTCGCTAACCATAAACAAGTTTTACTTATAAAACAAACGGATCATTTCGTTAGTCATACTTTATATAAAATTTAAAACCTATATTTAATAAAGTTCAAATTTTCAAAAATAAATTATTCGCTATTTGTAAAAAATAAAAACTTATTGTTATTTATAATGAAAAACTATTCACAGATTCCCATTTTGAATTCAATATTCAAGGTCAATTTACATAACATTCAAACTTTCTATAATTTTCAGTAAGCAAATTACCCTTCAATTAATTTATTTTAGATAAATAAAGATACATTATTATTGATAAGCAGAATAGTCTCCTGATACTAATTTTGTACCAAATTACTAAAGTCATTTTTTTTCAATATTTAAATTAATCGATTAGTAAATTACTCGTAGCCAAATTCCCCCTTAACCCTGCCTCTCCCCCCAAACAAGTATACAGCTTTATTTGTAGTGATCATGTCTAAGACTTACCAGATATATCTTTAGCAAAATATTTATAGCAATTTTCAAAATAGTTCCAATTTTCAAAAATCACTTCCCTGTCAAAGATCCTTTATCAAACTTTTACCCAAAACAAAATATACAGGGATATTTTTCATTTCAAAAACTCCCAAGATTCCTATTTGGAACCAATGAGCTTTCCCTCAAAAATAAGTACATAATGTTATTTCTCATATAAAACACCCGCTAAATACCCATTTAAAAACAAATCGTTGGGGCCATTTTTTAAAGTATTTAAATAGTTTTTTAAATCAGTCATCAGTAAACTATCTTTCAACAAATGTTTGCCCAACCACCAATTATATAGTGATATTTGTCATGTAAAACAAATCCTGGATATTTATTTAACTATCCGCTACCCACTTCGGTGACGGTGTGGTCCAACGCGCCACTCCAGTAATAGACTAGATTAGGATATTTTTCTAGTGCACCCCGTTTAACCAACTACCCGTCCCTAATCGCTGCTCCAGTTGAATGAGGGAGGTACAATGTTTTGGAGAGTTACATTACTTTGAGTGGAGGAATCTTGGGAGACACTAATTTAAGATTCTTTTTAGTCCATCAACTGAGATTTGAACATCTGACCTCCCTTTAACATCTAAATGATCCTGATTTGTGGTTTACAACTCCACGATGCAGGTATTTGGGTAGTTAGAATAGGTTTAGCCACTCGTATTTAAATAAAACACACACTGGTTGTAACATTTTGTTTTAGGCTATTCAAGGAAAGGGTTCGAGGTTAATGCTACCCTCGTGGCGTGGACTAAACGTTCAAGTCATATAGTTTGATGGCAGTGAGGCTGGTGATCGAATCCAGCGAGGTGCACTGAGGCTGCTGTTTAATAAATGGTTTACCGGCTTCAGTGGGCGCATGATCTAAGGTGCTACTTTCGCAGTGGACTAGACCACCAATGACAAGGAGATCGATGTTCGAATCTCAGTCGGGTATACTTAGGGTGATTTTTACTTAATTGTTTCTCACCCTCTCTCGCTTTCTCTCTCTCTGTCTCTCTCTCCCCCACGCAAATGCAGTTAAATATTCTCTAAATTTCACCTTCCTCGTCCCTAACCCATTAGCGTAATTATTACATAAACGCATAAGCCGACTGGGTAGTAAGACGTGGTGCTAAATATAATAGTTAATAATTGGGATGAAGTTTCAAAACCTTCCAATCCCTTGAATCCTTAAGGATATTCGAGAAAATTTCGGATATGAAGCTCAAATCTTAATATAATTTTTTTTCAATTTTTCTGGTTAAATTTATTTCAGAGTTGGTGCTTCAAAACCAATTATAACTATAGAATGAGCTCATCAACCAGGCCCCAGACCAGTAATTTAACACTTAACTGAATGCATGAATTTTAAACTGAATGGATTATAAGATGGATAAGATTTAGATAAGATTTAGTTACTATTTGTAATTTCTATTATTCTATTTATATTTCTTCTTGTGTTCATAATTACTCCAACACTCGGATTCAATATTCAGGATCCAAAGGTAAATTGTGGATTTAGATACGAGCTTTCATTCGTAAAATAGCTGATTCAACCAAACGCTATTCTAAAGTCAAGATGACATTTTGTTACGCATGTCCTGAAAACGATGTCATCACAGTTCAAACAGTGTAAGGTTTTGTTTATGAATCCGACCCAAAACTGGGCCTATTTTATGTGGGAGTCACTACTCTATCTTGTTACAAATAGATTGGAGCAGTTTATTGAGATTCAAGTGATTTATAGACGTTTCAAGGCTTCCTGTCAGATTTAGGAGATGAGGAATATCGCATTTTATTTCTATCGAGTCAGCTAAACGTCCAATCCAATCTTCATTTTACGGAGGTTACTCTTCTGGACTAAAAATGTATTTTATTATTTACCTGCTAAAGCAGTATTTTACTTCAAATGTTCACGTAAGAAAATAAAATAATTACTTTATACATTACAAATTTTAAAAATATTTTGAAATTGAGTTGAAATGTTAAGGATTTTCTTGATTAAATTATAAATACTAATCACAATTATAGCTCGATTATGTTGTTAAGTTCTCATTTTTCTTCACGTCACATGCTCAAATATTTTTCTTGCTTACTATCAAACTTCAATAATCACAATCTTGCTTAATTTAACTTAATTGTACTTCATGTGATCTTATATAAATTTTGTAATGGTTTACTTGAGATATTTCTATCTTTTCTAGTTTTTCCTGATGATGGTTCTTGTCACATTACCTCTTTTTGACCAAGGAACAAGGCTTTTAACAATAACATAAGATAGAAATTTTAAATAATTATCCACCACATATTGACCAATATATTTAATAAAGTTTCAGCGTACTTTAACAACTAGTTTACGTTATTTGATTGTCATTTACCTTTGTATATATTTTAATATATTTCAACGAATTTAACTACACTTTTATCAATATTCATTGTATCATATTTCTTTTCTAGAAAATAATATATTTTCCATACCAAATTGCGTGGCATTGACATTGTATAGATGTTTGACCTTCAATTTTAGTTATATTTATATAATCTTCACTTGACTGGTTTTTGAAGCTTCTAACAGTTATTCATTCATTATTAAATAATAATGTTTAATCTGTATGGCCCCACAATTTAAATCTTATTTTCTTGAATATAAGACAACAAACTAAAAATTATTTATAAAACAGCTTAGATAAACAAAAATAGTGTAAAATAAAAGTGTATTTAAAATTATTTAAAAATCTCAAATAAATTAAAATGATACAAAATATTTTCCCAATTTAAATGTTTAAGTTTGGTGTTGTCTACACTTTAAGTAAGATAAAAGATAAAATTAAAATAATTATTTTAGCATGGTTAAACTTATGGGACACTATGCATTTTGAAACATATTAAAACAAATAGCTCTTTATTTACTTAATAATAAAATCCAAATAAAACAACGATCCCCGCCTTTATTTCAAGGAAACTAATAATTGGTGGTGGACAAATTGTTAGTATTTCAAACTTCAGGGAGATTAAACAAGTTAAAATATTAGATAAAATCTTGACTTAAAACTTAAATTTCTTGTAAAATCTTATTTGTTTGAATTATTATATTTGTTGACTCCTGTATTGCTGCAGTAATATAACGTCATTATTCAAATAATATAATGTTTCTTGTTAACACAGTAAAATAGCTTACGTCCGAGGATCATGTTTGTATTTTCATATTGTATTATCCTTTAGTTCATAATTGTATACTTATGTTATTGTGTTTATTTATAGAAGCTAAATGTTCTGATCAAAGCTTGAAACCAGATACTTTGCGAATTGGCTGGACTCTTCGCACATTGGTCAGCTGGTCCAGCCAAATTGCGGAATTTTTATTCGCGTTCTGGCCAGTCAAAAATAGAATTTACCAAGACCACCTGACCCTTGCTTAAAATGCTGGATAGTATGACAAAACCGAGTTCCATCCCAAACTAGCCCAACCCAAACAAACCTAACCTAACCTCTAGGCCTGGGTGAGGTACCCGAGGGGTACGAGTGTGGAATAGAGGCACCCGTGACTGACATACAGTAGCCCCATTGCTTCTTTGGTGCTGACTGACAGCTCACAGCTGACTTCTGACAGTCAACATTCAGGCATTTACCTAAATTTGGACTCTCAGAAGTGACAGCTGCGAAACACATGTTGTTGCAGATCATATGGCTCGGCGCAGGGGTACATAATTTGGTCTGATAAATTTTCAAAGACGTCAGCTGTCATCTGTCAGATGTCAGTCAGCAGTGACCTGTCAGTCAGCACCAAAGAAACCATGAGGCTAATGTACTCCTCCTTAGACAGGACATAGCCTAAAGTAATTTTAAACTTGACCATTAATCGAAAATACAATAAAATTTACTAGATAGGAAGTAACCGAAATGATTCTAGATTCTAGTTCTGTGGAAAGTAGACCTCCCTCCGTCTTATTATTGTTACTACAGTGTTACTAGTAGTTCTGTAAATAGTAGACCTCGCTCTCACCATGTCCTTATTGTTGCTACAGTCTCACTAGTAGTTCTGTAAACAACAGACCTCTCTCTCACCATGTACTTATTGTTGCTACAGTCTCACTAGTAGTTCTGTAAACAACAGACCTCGCTCTCACCATGTCCTTATTGTTGCTACAGTCTTACTAGTAGTTCTGTAAACAACAGACCTCGCTCTCACCATGTCCTTATTGTTGCTACAGTATCACTAGTAGTTCTGTAAACAACAGACCTCGCTCTCACCATGTCCTTATTGTTGCTACAGTGTTACTAGTAGTTCTGTAAACAGTAGACCTCGCTCTCACCATGTCCTTATTGTTGCTACAATATCACTAGTAATTCTGTAAACAGCAGACCTCGCTCTCACCATGTCCTTATTTTTGCTACAGTCTTACTAGTAGTTCTGTAAACAGTAGACCTCGCTCTCACCATGTCCTTATTGTTGCTACAGTATCACTAGTAGTTCTGTAAACAACATACCTCGCTCTTACCATGTCCTTATTGTTGCTACAGTGTTACTAGTAGTTCTGTAAACAGTAGACCTCGCTCTCACCATGTCCTTATTATTGCTACAATATCACTAGTAATTCTGTATACAGCAGACCTCGCTCTCACCATGTCCTTATTTTTGCTACAGTCTTACTAGTAGTTCTTTAAACAATAGACCTCTCTCTCCCTATGTCCTTATTGTTGCTACAGTCTTACTAGTAGTTCTTTAAAGAGTATACCTCTTTCTCCCCATGTCCTTATTGTTGCTACAGTCTCATTAGTAGTTCTGTAAACAGCAGACCTCTCTCCCCATGTCCTTATTGTTGATACAGTATCACTAGTAGTTATTTAACCAGTAGACCTCGCTCTCACCATGTCCTTATTGTTGCTACAGTCTTACTAGTAGTTCTGTAAACAACAGACCTCGCTCTCACCATGTCCTTATTGTTGCTACAGTCTTACTAGTAGTTCTGTAAACAACAGACCTCGCTCTCACCATGTCCTTATTGTTGCTACAGTGTTACTAGTAGTTCTGTAAACAGTAGACCTCACTCTCACCATGTCCTTATTGTTACTACAGTATCACTAGTAGTTCTGTAAACAACAGACCTCGCTCTCACCATGTACTTATTGTTGCTACAGTCTCACTAGTAGTTCTGTAAACAACAGACCTTGCTCTCACCATATCCTTATTTTTACTACAGTCTTACTAGTAGTTCTGTAAACAGTAGACCTCACTATCCCCATGTCCTTATTGTTGCTACAGTATCACTTGTAGTTCTATAAACAGCAGACCTCGCTCTCCCCATGTCCTTATTGTTGCTACAGTCTTACTAGTAGTTCTGTAAACAGTACACCTCTCTCTCCCCATGTCCTTATCGATAATACAGTATCACTAGTAGTTCTGTAAACAGCAGACCTCTCTCTCCCCATGTCCTTATTGTTGCTACAGGATCACTTGTAGTTCTCTAAACAACAGACCTCGCTCTCCCCATGTCCTTATTGATGCTACAGTATCACTAGTAGTTCTGTAAACAGAAGACCTCTCTCTCCCCATGTCCTTATTGTTGCTACAGTATCACTTGTAGTTCTCTAAACAGCAGACCTCGCTCTCCCCATGTCCTTATTGTTGCTACAGTTTTACTAGTAGTTCTGTAAACAGTAGACCTCTCTCTACCCATGTCCTTATTGTTGCTACAGTATCACTAGTAGTTCTGTAAACAGCAGACCTCGATCTCACCATGTCCTTATCGTTGCTACAGTATCACTAGTAGTTCTGTAAACAGCAAACCTCTCTCTCACCATATCCTTATTGTTGCTACAGTCTTACTAGTAGTTCTGTAAACAACAGACCTCGCTCTCACCATGTCCTTATTGATGCTACATTCTTACTAGTAGTTCTGTAAACAGCAAACCTCACTCTCCCCATATCCTTATTGTTGCTACAGTCTTACTAGTAGTTCTGTAAAGAGCAGACCTCTCTCTCCCCATGTCCATATTGTTGCTACAGTCTTACTAGTAGTTCTGTAAACAGCATACCTCTCTCCCCATGTCCTTATTGCTGCTACAGTCTTACTAGTAGTTCTGTAAACAGTAGACCTCTCTCTCCCCATGTACCCTATTGTTGCTACAGTCTTACTAGTAGTTCTGTAAACAGCTGACCTCTCTCTCCCCATCTCCTTATTGTTGCTACATCATTACTAGTAGTTTTGTAAACAGCAGACCTCTCTCTCACCATATCCTTATTGTTGCTACAGTCTTACTAGTAGTTCTGTAAACAGCAGACCTCGCTCTCCCCATGTCCTTATTGTTGCTACAGTATCACTAGTAGTTCTGTAAAAAACCGACCTCGCTCTCACCATGTCCTTATTGTTGTTACTGTGTTACTAGTAGTTCTGTAAACAGCTGACCTCACTCTCCCCATGTCCTTATTGTTGCTACAGTCTCACTAGTAGTTCTGTGAACAGTAGACCTCGCTCTCACCATGTCCTTATTGTTGCTACAGTCTTACTAGTAGTTCTGTAAACAGCAGACCTCGCTCTCACCATGTCCTTATTGTTGCTACAGTGTTACTAGTAGTTCTGTAAACAGTAGACCTCGGTCTCACCATGTCCTTTATTGTTGCTACAGTATCACTAGTAGTTCTGTTAACAACAGACCTCGCTCTCACCATGTCCTTATTATTGCTACAGTCTTACTAGTAGTTCTGTAAACAGCAGACCTCGCTCTCACCATGTCCTTATTGTTGCTACAGTGTTACTAGTAGTTCTGTAAACAGTAGACCTCACTCTCACCATGTCCTTATTGTTGCTACAGTATCACAAGTAGTTCTGTAAACAACAGACCTCGCTCTCACCATGTACTTATTGTTGCTACAGTCTCACTAGTAGTTCTGTAAACAGCAGACCTCTCTCCCCATGTCCTTATTGTCGCTACAGTATCACTTGTAATTCTTTAACCAGTAGACCTCTCTCTCCCCATGTCCTTATTGTTGCTACAGTCTCACTAATAGTTCTGTAAACAGCAGACCTCGCTCTCCCCATGTCCTTATTGTTACTAAGTCTCACTAATAGTTTCTGTAAACAGCAGACCTCGCTCTCACCATGTCCTTATTGTTGCTACAGTGTTACTAGTAGTTCTGTAAACAGTAGACCTCGCTCTCCCCATGTCCTTATTGTTGCTACAGTATAATTAGTAGTTTTGCAAACAGCAGTTCTCGCTCTCCCCATGTCCTTATTGTTACTACAGTCTCACTAATAGTTCTGTAAACAGCAGACCTCGCTCTCACCATGTCCTTATTGTTGCTACAGTATGACTAATAGTTCTATAAACAGTAGACCTCGCTCTCACCATGCCCTTATTGTTGCTACAGTATCACTAGTAGTACTGTAAACAGTAGGCCTCACTCTAACCATGTCCTTATTGTTGCTACAGTCTCATCTAGTAGTTCTGTAAACAGTAGACCTCGCTCTCACCATGTCCTTATTGTTGCTACAGTCTCACTAATAGTTCTGTAAACAGCAGACCTAGCTCTCATCATGTCCTTATTGATGCTACAGTCTCACTAATAGTTCTGTAAAAAGTAGACCTCGCTCTCACCATGTCCTTATTGTTGCTACAGTGTTACTAGTAGTTCTGTAAACTGCAGACCGATCTCTCCATGTTCTTATTGTGGCTACAGTATCACTAGTAGTTCTTTAATCAGTAGACCTCTCTCTCCCCATGTCCTTATTTTTGCTACAGTCTTACTATTAGTTCTGTAAACAGTAGACCTCTCTTTCCCATGTTCTTATTGATGCTACAGTATCACTAGTAGTTCTGTAAACAGCAGACCTCATTCTCCCCATGTCCTTATTGTTGCTACAGTCTTAGTAGTAGTTCTGTAAACAGCAGACCTCGCTCTCACTATGTCCTTATTTTTGATAGAGTATCATTAGTAGTTCTGTAAACAGTAGACCTCGCTCTCCCCATGTCCTTATTGTTACTACAGTCTCACTAATAGTTCTGTAAACAGCAGACCTCGCTCTCACCATGTCTTTATTGTTGCTACAGTGTTAATAGTAGTTCTGTAAACAGCAGACCTCGCTCTCCCCCTGTCCTTATTGTTGCTACAGTCTCACTAGTAGTTCTGTAAACAGCATACCTCACTCTCCCCATGTCCTTATTGTTGCTACAGTATCACTAGTAGTTCTGTAAACAGTAGACCTCGCTCTCACCATGTCCTTATTGTTGCTACAGTTTTACTAGTAGTTCTGTAAACAGCAGACCTCGATCTCACCATGTCCTTATTGATGCTACAGTCTCACTTAATAGTTCTGTAAACAGCAGACCTCGCTCTCCCCATGTCCTTATTGTTGCTACAGTCTCACTAATAGTTCTGTAAACAGCAGACCTCACTCTCACCATGTCCTTATTGTTGCTAGAGTGTTACTAGTAGTTCTGTAAACAGTAGACCTCGCTCTCACCATGTCCTTACTGTTGCTACAGTATCACTAGTAGTTCTGTAAACAGCAGACCTCGCTCTCACCATGTCCTTATTGTTGATACAGTCTTACTAGTAGTTCTGTAATTAGGATACCTCACTCTCCCCATGTCCTTATTGTTGCTACAGTCTCTCTAGTAGTTCTCTAAAGAGCAGACCTCGCTCTCACCATGTCCTTATTGATGCTACAGTCTCACTAATAGTTCTGTAAACAGCAGACCTCGCTCTCACCATGTCCTTATTGATGCTACAGTCTCACTAATAGTTCTGTAAACAGCAGACCTCACTTTCCCCATATCCTTATTGTTGCTACATTCTCACTAATAGTTCTTTAAACAGCAGACCTCGCTCTCCCCATGTCCTCATTGTTGCTACAGTCTCACTAATAGTTCTGTAAACAGCAGACCTCGTTCTCACCATGTCCTTATTGTTGCTACATTGTTACTAGTAGTTCTGTAAACAGTAGACCTCGCTCTCACCATGTCCTTATTGTTGATACAGTATCACTAGTAGTTCTGTAAACAGCAGACCTCGCTCTCACCATGTCCTTATTGTTGCTACAGTGTTATCTAGTAGTTCTGTAAACAGTAGACCTCGCTCTCACCATGTCCTTATTGTTGCTACAGTCTCACTAATAGTTCTGTAAACAGCAGACCTCGCTCTCCCCATGTCCTTATTGTTGCTACAATCTCACTAATAGTTCTGTAAACAGTAGACCTCGCTCTCACCATGTCCTTATTGTTGATACAGTCTTACTAGTAGTTCTCTAAACAGCAGACCTCGCTGTCACCATGTCCTTATTGTTGCTACAGTCTTACTAGTAGTTCTGTAAAAAGCAAACCTCTCTCCCCATGTCCTTATTGTTGCTACAGTGTTACTAGTCGTTCTGTAAACAGCAGACCTCGCTCTCCCCCTGTCCTTATTGTTGATACAGTCACACTAGTAGTTCTGTAAATAGCAGACCTCGCTCTCACCATGTCCTTATTGATGCTACAGTCTCACTAATAGTTCTGTAAACAACAGACCTCGCTCTTCCCCATGTCCTTATTGTTGCTACAGTCTCACTAATAGTTCTGTAAACAGCAGACCTCGCTCTCCCCATGTCCTTATTGTTGCTACAGTGTTACTAGTAGTTCTGTATACAGTAGACCTCGCTCTCACCATGTCCTTACTGTTGCTACAATATCACTAGTAGTTCTGTAAACAGCAGTCCTCGTTCTCACCATGTCCTTATTGTTGCTACAGTGTTACAAGTAGTTCTGTAAACAGTAGACCTCGCTCTCACCATGTCCTTATTGTTGCTACAGTCTCACTAATAGTTCTGTAAACAGTAGACCTCGCTCTCACCATGTCCTCATTGTTGCTACAGTCTTACTAGTAGTTCTCTAAACAGCAGACCTCGCTGTCACCATGTCCTTATTGATGCTACAGTCTCACTAATAGTTCTGTAAACAGCAGACCTCACTTCCACCATGTCCTTATTGTTATTACAGTATCACTAATAGTTCTGTAAACAGCAGACCTCGCTCTCACCATGTCCTTATTGATGCTACAGTCTCACTAATAGTTCTGTAAACATCAGACCTCGCTCTCACAATCCTTATTTGTTGCTACAGTGTTACTAGTAGTTCTGTAAACAGTAGACCTCGCTCTCACCATGTCCTTATTGTTGCTACAGTATCACTAGTAGTTCTGTAAACAGTAGACCTCGCTCTCACCATGTCCTTATTGTTGCTACAGTGTTATTAGTAGTTCTGTAAACAGCAGTCCTCGCTCTCCTAATGTCCTTATTGTTGCTACAGTCTCACTAATAGTTCTGTAAACAGCAGACCTCGCTCTCACCATGTCCTATTGTTGCTACAGTGTTACTAGTAGTTCTGTAAACAGTAGACCTCGCTCTCACCATGTCCTTATTGTTGCTACAGTATCACTAGTAGTTCTCTAAACAGCAGACCTCGCTCTCACCATGTCCTTATTGTTGCTACAGTCTCACTAATAGTTCTTTAAACAGCAGACCTCTCTCCCCATGTCCTAATTGTTGCTACAGTCTTACTAGTAGTTCTGTAAACAGCAGACCTCGCTCTCACCATGTTCTTATTTTTGCTACAGTCTCACTAATAGTTCTTTAAACAGTATACCTCTCTCTCCATGTCCTTATTGTTGCTACAGTCCTACTAGTAGTTCTGTAAACAGTAGACCTCGCTCTCACCATGTCCTTATTTTTGCTACAGTATCACTATTAGTTCTCTAAACAGCAGACCTCGCTCTCACCATGTCCTTATTGTTGCTACACTCTCACTAGTAGTTCTGTAAACAGCAGACCTCTCTCCCCATGTCCTTATTGTTGCTACAGTCTTACTAGTGGTTCTGTAAACTGCAGACCTCCCTCTCATCATGTCCTTATTGATGCTACAGTCTCACTAGTGGTTTTGTAAACAGCAGACCTCGCTCTCACCATGTCTTTATGTTTGCTACATATCACTAGTAGTTCTGTAAACATCAGACCTCGTTCTCACCATGTCCTTATTTTTGCTACAGTCATACTAGTAGTTCTTTAAACAGTAGACCTCTCTCTCCCCATGTCCTTATTGTTGCTACAGTCTTACTAGTAGTTCTGTAAACAGCAGACCTCTCTATCCCCATGTCCTTATTGTTGCTACAGTATCACTAGTAGTTCTGTAAACAACAGACCTCGCTCTCACCATGTCCTTATTGTTGCTACAGTCTTACTAGTAGTTCTGTGAATAGACCTCACGGTCTCAATTAGTACAGGTAACAAAGGAAAAATAGGAAACACAATTCCTCCATTCATGAAACTGCGGTCATAAATTCGTTTTGGTAGTAGAATTCATGATCTGAAGAGTCCCCAAAACTTAAAGGAATTGAATTCAATAATCATACATTTTAATAAATAAAAATAATTTTTACTCTACAAAAATGATCTATTTACATATTAACTATCAATTTTCATCTTCATATTGCTCACATATACTATCATTATTAGAGTTCTTTTCCGAGTTCATTTCGTCTTGGATGCGAAACTGTCCAAGATCATTACTGTCTTGGTCATCAATTTCAGAGTTGCTGCAGGTCACTTCCTCGCAGTTTTTGCAGCGAGCAGAAGATCTCACAGCACTTGTGACGCAACCACACTTTTGGGTTGAGCAGTTTCCTTTACATGTGCGGGAAATCAGCTTGAGGATTGCATCAAGGGCCGGTTCCAAAGTTGTTTTTACAGTCTGCAGTTCATCATCCCAACGAATCCAACCCCAGTCTTCTAGATGTATGTTGTTGCTGAGCCATTGATGTATTTGGTAGTTCACTCTGTATGAGTGCTGAGATGCACTTGCTGAAGTGTGAGGTAAGGATTCCAGTTTGGCTGTATTCATCCGCAGTGACTTCCGGAAGAAACTGTAATGAAGTTGGTCATGGTCGAGACTATCATCCTTTGCTCCATACAAGAAGAGAAACAGACACTCTCCTGCACTTCTGACTTCATCCCCGGTGTCATTCAATTTGGAGAATGTTCTGACACAGTCCATTAATACACTATCCGTTTTTAGCAACATAAAAAGCTGTTGTTTTATTTCCTTTCCCATGAATTGTGCTGGTAATATCGCATCCACGGAATGTATGGCCAAGAAGTATGAAGTCTTTTGACTTCAATAGTAATATAGATATTTCTGGTGAGGCAAGTGCAATCATAATTATAGAAACATCCACTTCTTGGACGACCATAGTAGGCAGGAAATGGGCAGATTTATCTACGGCTGTTCTAACAATAAGAACATCTGCATCACCTCGATATTGTTGCTTTGAAGAACAAGTGTTAGCATCTTTATCAACGGTTTTTGTTCTGTGAATTGGATAAGAACCGCTCCTGCTTGTCATAAATGGAGTAGTTTCATCCATGAGAAACTGTGGGGTGAAGTGTTTGTATCTGCGTTGATGTTCACCTGTTTTAATATTGTTTGGAACATCGTATCCATTAAACACTACTCCTATTTTCTGGTATTTATATTGATCTGTCAAATACTGTACATATGAATTACACACGTCGCCATAAGTACGGCTGTTGTGTTTATTACATTTAACTGCGTGCAATAAACAACCACTATCGATGATGAAGCAATCTGTTTTCTGCAATACATCTTCATCAATATTATTTCTCATACAGATTGGATTTTATGTTCTTCCTCATCCCCGAATAAGCGAAAAGTGAGTTGAGATTTTTCACCCATAAAAATCATTATATCTTAGATATGAGTGTTCCAATCTATTTGAAAGTTGTTCTATTCGATTCAGCACACAAAAAATACATAGAAAAAGATCCCTCACTCGACTTTTTTTCGTAAAGTTATATTTTTTATCCCTCCCCCCCTTTCCAACTCAAAAACTGTGTCCCACTACTTTAAATTTTTGGGATTCTTCAATCTTGAAGTTTACTGCCAAAACGAAGTTATAACAGCATTTTCATGAATGGTCAAGTTTTGTTTTTAATATGCCTATTTTTGTTCTATTTTAAATGTTATTATTGTTACTACAGTCTTACTAGTAGTTCTGTGAACAGTAGACCTCCCTCCATGTTATTATTGTTACTACAGTCTTACTA
>CABFVZ010003981.1:48991-60161 GCA_902151445.1 Timema monikensis | reverse complement strand
TGAACATGGGTTCAATCAAAACAACACCACTCCCGTAGTTTAACTCTAACCATTAAAAATTAAACTGATTAATAAACTACAATCCTGGTTAATTTGGTTAACATAGTAAACAAAACAATCGACCCGACACCTAAAATATATTCCCCCATCAAAACTATATGTTTTATTTTAGAAAATAAAACTTGGTATTGTAATTTAAAAAATAAAATAAAAATAGTTGATTATTGGCAAATTTAATTATTTCATTATCATACACAATATATTAGCGTATTTTATACGAAATTTCAGAATTTACGCTCAATAATTTTATGTGTGGTGTGGTTTCGTATTAAACCTTGTTCAAATGCCTATAACTTCCATAAAAAATTAATCAAAATTTTAAAATTATTTTTTTAAGATTTAAATCAACTTTATAATTAATAATATTTATCAAAATTATAATTTAGAAGTAAATATTTCCATGCCCCATTCCCCTTAAGGCTGAGGATCTTTAGTTCTCAACTATACTTCTTTGCCTGTTTTCAACGCCAACTAAAAGAGGACATTTAGTAAGCTCAAGATTACTATAAATTGATGGAAGAAAGTTGATTGCTGTTTATTAGAAAGTTTCAAATTTAATATGGCTGTAGACAAGAACATTGTAATTGAATGGTCACATAGTCAATTGCTATTTTGAGAAAGTACTTTGTGTTTAAATGTATTGGTTGGAAAAAGTTTTCTTGAGTTTTATTTAGAGAACTCATTGCTTGTGTTTCAATTTCTAGTCCATTAAAATCGACTATTTCTGTTAATTAGGTTTTTTTCTCTTAACATAAACTGAGATTAATGGCTAGAGTACTTGTTGTGCTGACCATATGACACCCTCTATCCACAAATGTAGGCACTATTAGTCACAAGTATAGGCTGCTACTCAGTCAGCATGGCTTGCTTGCAGGTTCACACCATGGAGTTTTTTAAAACATAAATGTATTTCTCAGACTAAGTAGAGTGACCACGAAAGTTATATTTGGGTTATTTTGCATTTACTCTCTAAAATAAGAATATGATGTTAGTGAGAGCTTTATGGTAATATGTTTCAAATGTAGCAAACTTGCTCATGGATTGGCTTAGGTTACGAAGACAGGAGTAGGTGGTAAGGACGAATGATAGAATAATAAAGATGACATTAACTGACAAAGAAAAAAGGTGAAGGTGATACAAGTGTATGCCCCACAAGTAAGATGCCCAGCACAAGAAAGAGACAAGTTAGAGGAAGACCTAGAAAAGCATATAGGAAACAAGTGTCAGGTAATAATGGGGGATCTTAATGCAAAAGTACGGAAAAAGAGAGGTGGGTTCAAGGAGGTGCTAGGGAAATAAGAATGGAGCGAGAGAAATGAGGAGGGTAGAAGGCTGTTGAAGTTATGTGCATTAAATGAAATTAAAGAAAGAAACAGCTGGTCTAAGTAGGAAAGAGAAAGCCATAAGATAACTAGATACAGTTCGAATGGGAAGAAAAAGTAAGTGAAAGACTTCTTTCTCATGGATGAAGAAATTAAAAGCCAGACCATAATCATCAAGGTAATATACCAAGTGTGTCCTCAGATAGTTACCACAGGTTGTTGGTGGCAGACATAAAGGGATGGGAATGTAGGAGAAAGGTAGTAAGACAATAAAGAAGAATAAGGGTGTGGAGGCTAAAAAAGGAAGGGTAAAGAGAGCATTACATAAGAAAGACAAGATGCTTTATGTCCAAGAATGAGATGCAAAGTGTAGAGGTTGAATGAGAAAGGTTTAAGAATAGTTTGGAGGGAGCTGAAGAGAAGGTATGTGGGAGGACAATAAGCGGAAGTGAAAGGAGAAACCCTGGTGGAATGACCGGATGAAGGAAGCAATGATGGAGAGTAATTAAGCATTCAGAAGGAGTTTTAAGAATAGGAATGAGGAAACAGAAGAAGACTATTTAGAGAAGAAAAAAGTGAAGCAAGTTGTGCAGGAAGCCAAGAAGGATTGAATGCAAAAATGAACAGAAATGCTGGAACAGGACATGGAGGGTGGTAAGGTGTTATATAACCAAGTAAGAAACAGGAGCAAATGAAAAGATTATGTGTTAGAATGATGGATGAAGAAGGAACAATGTTGAATACAGGAAAGGAAGAAAAGGAATTATTGATGAGATATTTTGAGATGTTGAACATGAAAAAGAAAAGGGATGAAAGTCAAACAGAGTAGCAGGACCAAATATCCAAGGAGGAAGAAAGAGGTGGAGGATACATTAAAGAGGATGAAACAAGGAAAAGCACCGGTTGTGGACGAAGTGGTGGAAATGATAATAACAGCATGTGTACAATGGTTATACAGAGTGCTGAGAGTGGTTTGGAAGGAGAACAAAGTAATGAAAGACTGGAAAAAGGAAGCTATAAAACCTATTTTAAAAAAGGAGTCAGGAAGAGGTGTACAAATTATAGGAGCATAACGCTGATGTGACATTGTATAAAATTATATGAGAAGATACTGGAAAAGAAAATAAGAAATAAAATGAAAGAAAGGTGGAGAGAGGAAAAGCACAAATTTAAGGAACAAAGGTCTACAAATGACTTAAACATTGCCATAAAACAGCTAATGGAAAGAAGGTATGAATATGGGAAAGAATTGATAATGGTATTTATGTATGTGAACAAGGAATATGATAGCGTGAATATAAATAAAGTTTGAAAAGCAATGCAGGAAGCCAAAGTGAAAAGAGGAGTTGTAATGAGAATGAAAAGTATGTATGATAATAAAAGGGATTGTGTTAAGATGGAGAGTGGGAGGACGGAGTGGTTCCAAATAACAAATTAATTTAAATAGGGGAGTGATCTTTCATCATTACTGTTTGTAATAGTAATGGAGATGGTCCTGAACAAAGTGGCAGGAAAACTTGGGGATAAAAGAATTATATTCATTGTGTTTGCTAATAATTTGAGGGTATGGGGGCAGAAGGAAGAGAAAGTACAGAAACAACTACAAGAATGGAATGAGGAAGTGAAAGAGTATAGAATGAATTTTAGCATGTCAAAGTGTGAAGTGATGGTAGGGACAAGAAAAAAGGGGTAAGCCCTAGTTAAGCTATAAAGTAGAGTGGAGTAGAGCTGAGTAAAATAAAGAACATAAAATATATTTGAAGCATGATTGAGGTAAAAGATGAAAGTAGAGAGGAGAGAAGAGGAAAGCAGACAGAGTCATTACAGAGGTGTGTAAGAGATATGCTATGGAGAAAAGTAGTGCCCTTGAAGTGTAAGAAAGTGTTGTACAGTGTGTGATCTGTACCCATTGTCACATATGCAGAAGAAACATGGACAGTGAATGTAAGAGACAATAGAAAAATGGAGGCAATGGGAATGAAGTTTGTGAGGAACATGTTGGCTGCCAAGAGGAGAAACAAGATTAGGAATGAAGTTATCCAGGAAATAATGGAGGTACAAGGAGTGCATGAGAGAGTAGAGGAAGCAAGACTGAGATGTAATGAGGATGGGGAAAAAATAGGATGCCAAAGAAAATGCTGGAAATGAAGTACATATTAAAAAGAACGTAAAGGAGTCCAAAAAAGAAATGGAAGGAGTAGATAAGCAAAAGTGTTAAAGTGAGAGGAGAAGAATAGAAGGTATTAACGGAGGAAGAATGTGGAAGGATAGAGGAAGATTGAGGCACTATACTAAACTAAACCGGCCACAGGGTGGGAACAGTTGATGATGATGAGTAGGCACATATTTTCTTAGGTGCTTTCACTCCAAAACTAATATTACAACCCATAGTCAGTTATAGAAGGTGTATATATTTTAATTCTAATCTATGTGCCATAATTAATTAAGTTTATTACTTTTAAAAAATATAACCTTATAATCCAAAATGTAAATTCCATTTAAAAACAAAAAATTAGAAATCAGAATACATAATTAAGTTGTCACACATTTTAATGAAAGTTAAAAGGCAGTGGAATAAAGAAATGGCAAAATCAAGAACAACAAATCCATCAATCCAATTTAAAAGACGTGTAGAGGTATTGCTTGTTACCTTTTATACATTGGCCTATTGCTCTGATGACGTGTGTAATCTGAACTGCAATTTCTCTGGTTGGTGCCAAAACGAGGACTTGTAAACTGGGAGTGTTTATTAACATTTCCAATGCCAGGATTGTGAACACACATGTCTTTCCAGTGCCAGACTTTGCTTGCATTACTAAATCTGTAAATATAAACATTCAAAATTAGATATTTTATCAGCATCTTTCATGTTAATAAAGCATGATGGATATACACATATTTGAGAAATGAAAAATCAGACTAAGCATTTCGAACAAACTGAGAGCTTAGCACTTGCCAATCTCAATAAACTGGGGTTCAAATTGCAGATAGTAGGGTACAAGTTATTATTTACATCAAATGTTTCATCCCCTTTACAAATCCATTTCCTAGAACTTTACTTCTATCCACCTTTTTTTACCAAATCAATTGAGGTAGTTTAAGAACAACACAAAAGCACAGTAAGACACTTACTATATGGTATTATGAACTCGAAAATGCAATGCCGCAGTTACAAAAGTACACCACCTATATCCAGTCTACCTCATTACACCGTATCCCTATCTTAAGCTATTCTATCCTCATTACACCATATCCTTATCTTGGAAGTATATCTTGGAAGTGTGATTGAGGTGAAAGATGGACGTAGAGAAGAGCGAATACGAAGAGGACAGCAGGAAGAGTTGTTCTATAGATGTGTAGGAGACCTGCTATGAAGAAGAGAAGTGCCCTTAAAGTTGAAGGAAGTGCTGTAGAGGGTGTAATTTGTACCCATTGGTACGTAGGCAGCAGAAACATGGACAATGAGTGTAAAAGAGATTAGGAAAGTGGAGGCCATGGGAATGAAGTTTGTGAGGAGCATGTTAGCTGTCACAAGGAGAAACAAGATTAGGAATGAAGTTATCCGGGAAAGAGTTGAAAGAGTGGAGGTACACTGGAGTACATAGGATAGTAGAGGAAGCAAGACAGAAATGGTATGGACATGTAATGAGGATGGAAAAGGAGAAGATGCCTAAGAGAATGATGGAGATGAATTTTGTACGAAAAAGTCAGCAAGGGATGCCAAGAAAGAGATGGGAAAAAAAGCTAACAGAAATTCTGTAAATGAGAGTAGAAGAATGGAAGCAATTCAAAGAGGAAGAATGGTGGAAGGATAGAGGAAGATGGAGGCATTTTACCAAACTGACCCGGCCACAGGGTGTAAACCGTTGATTATTGTTATTGTTATTATTATATTATCACTATCATCATCATTATTATATTATCACTATTCAAATTCATTTATGAAGAACAAATGGGATTGAAGGAATATAATAAATAACATTTATATTTGTTAAATTTTTAAATATGTAATTATTTCATAAAAATAATAAATATTTATTTCATTACCAATACTTATTTAAAGTGTTTTATGCTTTAGAACTATGGTTTCTGTCACAAATATAAATGTTAAGTAGCAAACTTTCAGTCATCAGATTTATAAATTATGTTTAAATTGTAATAAAAATAATGATTTTTTTCAAACATATTTGTTGTATTATCAGGGTACTACTGGCAAACCCAAGCCTGAATTCAGGCCGCAGGGATGGCAAAAGAAAACACCTTTTTAACTGTTTTTGTTTGTTTTAGACATGTTGTTAGCAGTGCTATGAAATAATATGTTTTAAACATATAAAAAGATGTTTTATACACAAAAAACATATTTCAAACATAAACAGTTTTGAAACTATTTAAGATGGAGTTGTAAGAGATGTAGTATTACCTGGAACTTACTGCAGGCAGCTTGTTACAGGAAGCACATGGTTTATTTTACAGTTTTAGGTTATGTTTGTTGGTGTGTTTTGTTTGTTGTGTGAAAACAAAAAGTGTTGAAATAAAAGGAAGCTTCAGTTAATTGCAGAAAGAAGGAGCCAGTGTGGCAAGATTTTGTGTAAATCACCAGTTCAAAGGGTAAAACTATAAGGGCAAAATGTAGGGTGTGTAAGGAAGACACGGTTAGACTAGCAAGGATGAAAGAGAATAGAGTCTAAATGTTCCCACAGAAACAGTGCCATACAATTTGAAGATGATAATGACTTAATCATGGAACATGAAGATCAAAATGAAAGTTCTCAGAGTTCTGTGATGTATACTGGTCAGAAGTTGACATCTACATCCAACACAAGCCGTGGAAAACAAAGTGTCCATGTCTCCTGGAAACAAGCATAGTGATGAGGATACAGATCTTAGCCTTGTAGTGCGCGTATGATGCGATTGCCTCCCACTCCGAATCCGGGAACATTTCAAGGAGGGTTGGATATGTTTACAACATGTACAACAGCAAATGAAAAAAACTGGATTTATAGATGGCTTGTTTTATTTTTGGCACAAACTCAACTTTTAGGCAAGTTGAACATCTTGAGTTTGTAAAAATGTCTCAACTTCTTTGGCCTGGCTACAAACCACTCAATCGAAAGCAAATTTCAAATTAACTTCTCAAATAAATTTACAATGAGAAGTGGGTCAAAGTAAAGAAAGCTACAAGAGGAAACTCTGTATGCATGGCTCTGGATGGTTGGAGCAATGTACATAACGACCCGATTGTTTGTGTGTTGGTTAGTGACGTTCTGGACCATTGTACTAATTTAACCGAAACCATCAACAGTGAAGATGGTTATCATACTTCTGCTTACCTCTTAGTGGTAGCAGAAAAATCCATTAAAAACTGTCAACATTATGGCTAGAGAGTTCCAAGTTTTTTCACTGACAATTCTGCCAATATGTGGAAAATGAGGGAGTTGGCAAAAATATACATTAAAGCTGTTATAACTTATGGTTGCTCAGCTCACCTCCTCAATCTACTAGCACATGACTTAGAGGTGGTTGGCATTAAGGAGCATACTAAGCAAATTATTAAGTCCTTTAGGAACAGTCACTTTGCAGCAGCCAAGTACAAACAAGCAAGTGGAACAGCTCTTGTTCACTAGAATTCTTTAGCTGACTGTATGGTGTCCTATTTGGACAACTAGCACATCATTGCTAAGATTTTCATTTAAAATTGAAGTGCCATTGAACAAAGTGTAAGTGCAAAAGTGAGCAATGTCAATTTGAAGCAGAATGCACAAGACTATCTCAAAAAACTCAAAACTGTCTCAATCTCTCTAGATAAGATGCAGCAAGATGAGTGCACCATTGGAAAAGCAATTGACCTACACAATTTTTTTCAAAAATGAAAATAGCTCCAATAACTTTATAACTACCCGGTACTTCATGAAACAGTTTAACACTGCTATAACTGATGCTCATCTCCTGGCCAACCTCATGGATCCACACTTTTGAGGGGAGAGATTGAATGAGGAACAACATAATTTTTAAATGGAGTATGCTGACACCTTCCACTTGGATGCAATGCCTGATCTAATTAAGTACAAGGCAAAATGTTGACCTTTCAAGGAATGCTTGTTTAGCCCTGCAACATTGAAGGACATTGGAGAGGAGCACTCATCATGTAACGTTGAACCTAGCCCAACAGTTAGTCCAGTGGCTTCATTGGCTGGGATTGAACGACTTTTCTCCAGTTTTAGGCTTATGTGGAGTAACGTTAGGAACAAGTTAGGGGCTGCCAAACTTGTCTGTTTTTGTGCACTTAACAACCAAAACATTTAATGAAATGGCATTTGGTGGTGTAATGACTCGGAGGTATAATAATAAAGGCTTGAATAGAAGGCAAACATGAATTCAATATTGGAAACAATTAGGATTTTAAAAAAGGAGATATATCTTATTTTAAAATATATTTAAAAAAAATGTTTTAAACATTTTGTTTTAATCAACAGATATTATTTTTAACATATTGCTAAGAACTGTTTATTCAAACCTGAAAGTGAACAATAAACTGAATGTCCTTAAAAATGTATGTAGGGCCTACTGTATGACAAAAATAAATTTTGGCTTACTAAGAATATTTAAATTATATTTTTGAAAATGTACCAATAATTGCCATTGTCGTCTATATTTGGTCATAATAGTATTTTACTAGTCAAATACTTGTCTAATTATATATACGGTGAGTCAGTAGAGAAGTAGAGGGCAATATTTTGGGAGACATTAATATGGGACATTGTAGAAACATTAAGTTTACATGAACATTTTTATTATTCTCAATAGTTTTGGAGATACGCCTGTTTGACCATATCGCGTGCTCACTTCTGTTCTCTTTCACCATCCCCCTCCCTGAAGCATGAGCAGTACCCTGAATGATCCAGTTAGCAACAGAAAATTGTGGAGACACATGTGTGTTCTATGTAGTGTTATAACAAACCTTTACACATGTTGAATACACCATTATGGTGTAAGTGTACAGGTTTATGATGTGAGTGCCCTCACTGCCGTTGCAGAATATTGTCGTAGATATCCTAGCCGAAGAACTCACAATTAGAAAATGTTCATCAGAGTTTTCACTAATCTGTGAACTAGCAGTGTCCTTGCCAGTGCTCATATTCCATAAGTAGGGGGTGGATTTTGCCCTAAATGCCTTTTTTATTGCTATGCTTTGAAAAGTAGGCTTTTGAGGTATAAGTTTATTTTCGATGATTGCGAAGATATTGAGATAACTTTTATAGTGCCTATAAATGCCTATTTCGCTATTTAGTGACTATTTTACAAATGGGAGCCTTAAAGTGCCTTTTTCTATCTCTCTCTTTCTCCCGCCCTCTTTTTTTCTTTCTAAATAATTGCGGCTGCCCCGCACCCCCTTCTCCCCCCTCCTCCCCCACTCCTTAGATCACTCCACATGGATACTCGTGATAGGTAGGAAAAACCCATGTGTCCAGTGGTCTGATAGGTTCAGACTGGTCAGTCCAGCAACAAAGATTTTCTTCTAGTGCACAACAGTGTCAGTTCATTGAGTGGTTGTGTATATTACGCTGTTGTTAGATGTGCATATCTGTTCATTAATATTTCTTTGTATTGGACTCAGTGTAAATTATTGAACTAGTAGAAAATGCCTAAAGAGAAATCGTGTAAAAGTGTATTATTCAAACAGTGGATTGGTGGTGGTAGGAATTTCACAACGGATGGAAAAATAATTTTTTGTCTGCCATGTTCCAAGGAGGTAAGTTATCTTTTCAAAAGGGGAAATGAAATTATTAATTTTGAAAGTCAAGGTTTTTATTAAATATATTGTCTACTGTTTAAAAGTAAATCACGATTATTTGCTATTGTTCAAATTAGGTTTCATTTCTTATTGAAGGATTTCAACGACAAAGTGGAAATATTTACCAAAGCGTAAAATTACGATCAAAAAAAAAAGCAATCTTGTTCTCTTGTTAGGTGATGCTTTGTTAATTTGTAGAATTCACATATATTACTGGGTGAAAATTTCCATTTTTAATATTTAGGTAAAATGCGAGAAGTAGTATCACCTAGAACAACACAAAAAAACTTCAATACATATGAAGAGTTCTGGAAATAAAACAGGATCTCAACCATTTTTTCCTAAAGTTAACGATACTGATAAAACCCAAGAGCAATTTTCTGTTGACTTATGCTCTGCGATGGTAGCTGCAAATATTCTTTGGAAGAAGCTGGAGAATCCAGATTTCAATGCTTTTCTCAACAAATATACCAACATGACGATACCAGACGAATAAACTCTGAAGAAACACTACTTGCATTCAACTTATTTATCCGTAAGTTTTTACAATAACAGTTTTTTCTTTCTGACATTAAAAAATATTAACTGAATTGTATTAATTTCAACTTTACAGTAAACATTCTTTTTATTTTGTTTAAAACCGTTGAGAAAATCCGAGAAGATATTGGAGGAAGATACATCTGGGTTACTGTTGATGAAACCACTGGCCGCTGTGGCAGATATGTTGCAAATGTTGTTGTTGGAAAACTAGACTCTACGAGTCCTGGGAAACCTCACTTGGTTGTTTCAAAGATTCTTGAGGCAACCAACAGCTCGACAATTGCCATAGTTGTTCGTGATGCTTTGTGAAAGTATATAATGTATTATTATTATTATTAGCACCGCGTCTTAATACCCATTCGGGTTATACGCACTTATGCTAATGTGTAATGGTAGGGTGATTGTGAGTCGAAACTGAAGACCTACAGTTTAACGTGGGATCCGAACCACGGTGGAGGCCTGGCATTCCCCACATTCACAAGATGTCTTGTCAGAGGTGAAGGAAGGGTTTGGTAATCAGATAAATGTGTGCCGGGACCGAGGATATATAATGTAATTGCACAAGATATACTGTATTAATTTAATGATTCGCAGTGTTAGTCCTGTAAAAATTATAATAATTATAAATAAGTAATTTTGTTTATAATAGGTGTCCTGTGGCCATCAGAAAACAACGACGAAAGGTTTTCGGTGTTGTTGACAGACAGTGTGGCCTACATGTTGAGAGCGGCTGCAAGATTAAAAGTATTCTACACCAAGTTAATTCACGAGACTTGTCTTGCACATGCTGTTCATAGGGTTGCAGAAGATATATCACGTTTTCCAAATGTTGACGCTATTATTTCCACAGTCAGGAAAGTGTTTGTGAAGGCTCCATCACGAATCTTCTCATTTAAGGCCACCCTGCCCAACTCACCTTTGCCACCACAACCAATGTTAACGCGTTGGGATACATGGCTTCATGCTGCGTTGTACTATGCATATTACCTGGGTGACATTCAAAAGGTATTATACAATACACTATCTTTAGGTGTGTTTCCAAATTAAAATTGCAGTGAGCGTTTACCACTAGTTTTATTGATTCCACCTGTCCGTCCACATTATTGGAAAAAAAGAAATTTAATGGTTATACTTGTAGAACACAATATATTGAAAGAATGATGAGTTTTGCAATACCAACCGTTTTGCTTGTAGGTAGTCCAAACATTTGACGAGGAACAAGCTGTCGCCATTACAGAAGCAAATGCTGCCATCTCCTGCTCAAGTGTAAGTGCGGATCTGGCATACGTAAAAAGCAATTTTGGAAATCTTCTTGGAACAATCACAGCTTTAGAGGCGAGGGATTTGCCTCTTGTGAAAGCTGTGAAGATAATGCGGGGAATAGAAGAAAACCTGAATCAGGCTTCTGGCTCAGTTGGCACAGCCATCGTCGACAAATTTAACAGAGTATTGCAGC
>CABFVZ010003981.1:14106-48752 GCA_902151445.1 Timema monikensis | reverse complement strand
TTTTTTTTGCATTACTATGCCTATTTATGTACCTATTTTTTCATTTTAGTGCTTATTTATTGCCTTTTTTACTTTATAATGCCTATTTATGTTCCTATTTTTGTGATTTTTAGTGCCTTTTTGCCTGCCTTTTTTTTAAATTTTAGTGCCTATAAATCCGCCCCCTACTCATCAGATTGTGCAGGTCAAGAATATGCGAAGAAAGATGAAAGCATTCTATAAATAGTAGTGTGCAGCTCTACTATGAGTACACGATGAATTAGTAGGCATATGGCTATTCCACAGACAAGAGTAAATTGCGTGTTACATTGCTTTGGCTTCCATCCTATTATTTTCAGCGTGTCCAACATCTGCACCCAGGCGATGCTGCTATGCGATTCGAATTTTATCAGTGGATACACGGTCATCGCCGACTAATACCAAACCTACTGTTCACCGATGAGGTAACCTTTACCTGTGACGGGATCAATAACAGTCGAAACAGTAATTTTTGGGCTGAAGAAAATTTGCGTGCAACTGTAGTAACTCATTTCCAACAGTGTTTTTCAGTAAATGTTTGATTGTGGTATTATCGACGACAAACTAATTGGCCCTGTTATCATTGACAATCATCTAACAGGTGCAAAGTATCTACAATTGCTGAAAAATGATTTACCAGGACTTCTGGAGGATATTCCTTTGGCAACACAGCAGAGAATGTAATATCAGCATGACGGAGCTCCGTCACATTATGCTCGTGCAGTGACTCTATACCTAAACCAAACTTTCCGTGGACAGTGGATTGGCCATGCTATTCCGATTCCTTTGCCACCATGCTCTCCAGATTTAATCCCTTGGATTATTGTTTAAACAATGTATACCATGTGTTGAAAACGGAAGTTTACCAAACAAAGCTGAATACACATATAAGAGAACAGCACACTACACTCTAAGAAACGACACAGAATCTTAGGACGTTAGTTGTGAATTGTATTGATGTTCACAGTGCAATTTTTGAGCAATTGTTATGAGAATGTAACACATGTGACAATCATGTTCAATTCAAACAGCTGTATCTCCAAAACTATTAAGAATAATAAACATCTTCATAAACACTTTTTTTTTTTTTTTCAAAATGGCCCATACTATTGTCTCCCAAAATATTGCCCTCTCCTCTTGACTCACCCCCAGGGTGGCTACAAAACATATTTTACACAATTCCCCGACTTTTCCAGGTTTTCCAGGCAACATTTTTCAATTTTCCCTGACTACTTTTTTCCAGTTTTAATGTGGATGATGACTTTTGTTATTATGATCACATATTAAAAAAGTTTGTATTTACTAAACATAAACGGTTTTATCAGATATTTTAAAAATTAAAATGTTATTTTATTTAGGTGTTATTAACTTTTGTTTTAGTGTTTTGTTGCAAAACTAATGGGATATTTTAGACATAATTTTAATTCCCTAACTTTTCCTTATTTTTAGTTAAATTCCCTGACATTTCCCTGTTTTCCCTGTCATCCAAAAATTCCCTGACTTTTCTAGGTTTTCCCTATTTTCCCTGTTTGTAGCCACCATGATCCCGTATAAAAGTATCATTTACAGGTTATATTCCATATTTTCTTTGTTTACAGGTCAAACAAAACCAATAAGATAATTTACACTAAACAATTAGATCCAATTTTCATAAACATGGTTGCAAAAGTAAAGAAAATTACAAAAAACAGTCAGTTACCAACATTTGTAGCAATCAGAAATAGATTACATACATACCTATTCACACCGTTTCCTTACTGGTAGGCAAGAAATTGTGCATATAGGTCAAAAACCACAAATCCATAATTAATACATCCTTACTGAAATTCTACACATGTCCCTATCCTTGCATACTCCCTTCGTTTCAAGAAAATCCATACATCTGGTCATATGTGGTTTTTTATTCTTAGCACTATTAATGTTTCTATCTTTAACATATTCATATAAAACATTTAACCAACTTTCAAACAGCCCTCCTTCAGTACCCTTTCATTACTGAATCTGTCCATACGAATTTTTCCCACATACATTTCTTAAATATTTCATTCCAAACACCTTCTTTTTGCTCTCGTGTTTCTGCTGACAAACCCACGCTTCACATCCATAAGACAATGTTGGTGTTAACACACTTTTATATAAAGCCATCTTTGTCTCTTTCGATACTACTTCATTCTTTGCAATAGTCCACATACATCCAACTACTCTCCGAGATGCATTCACCCGTCTGTCAATTTCACCATCCATCCTTTCATTTTTATAGAACATTCTGCCCAGATACATAAAATCACTCACTTGTTCTAACAGTTTTCCATTAATACTAAATTGAAAATAGTTTCCTGATCCGTCCTTATAAAAAACTATAATATTAGTTTTGGAGACATTTATATGACGACACATTCTGTCTGTAACCATATTCAAACAATTATGTTACTGTTTTAAATAAAATATTTACTTGGCTCTGGCTATTTCTTTGTATGCACAACAGATGAAATGTTTAATCTACACTGAATATACTTTACAGACATGCCAACTTTAACACATAATACTCTAGTGGCCAACTGTTAGGTGATGGTTTAGTTTCTACCTAGTCCACATCTTCCTAGAGGTATAGCCTTCAGTTGAATTGGAGACGGTTTCTTGAATCCACTCTTGTGTAGGCCTTTCAGCACATGTCCTGACAACATCATTCCAGAAAAGTCGATATCCTCATTTATAAATATGTCTTTTGTTCGAGGTTTGGAAGCTAATGAGTGGGCAGTTTTTTGTGATTTGAAATGTTGAGATCTGAAACATAATGTAAGGAACTTCTCGCTAAACATAAAAATTTAAAATATAGAACATTATATTTTGTGTTGTTAGGAGCCATAAAATAATCACAGAGAAGGTGGCATCAATCCTTTATTTTAAATATAAAGATTGTAAAGCTGCAGCTATAAAAAAAATTATTATGAAAGTGCTTTCCCAAACTAAATAAAGTAAACTTTCAAATCTAATAAAATAAAATAGTTATAACAAAAATCAAGAAAGATCCAAGTGTTCCTGACATGTGTGAACATGTATCATTAAATTAAAGAGGCTTTAATATGTGAATATAAGATCCTGGTTAGCCCTTACCTTCCTATTTGTGAATATATGACAAGCATTATACCAGACAGACAAGTCTAGACAGTCAACAATTGAAACTTCTGAAAATAATCTCCATGAGGATTTTAATATGCACCCGAGACAGGCGCAAACATGGATCCAACAGACGTTAACATCCGCAATAAGCCAGCCGAGAAACAGTTGAATGGAGTGACAGGCTAAATAGTGATATATGATTTCACCTGTATTGGTAATGTTACTGTATCTTTAATGTTTTCTGTCCTGTTAACGTTTTCTGTATTGTTTATGTGTTTTTTTATGTATACCATGTGTTGCCATATGTTAAATAAATCAAATTAATTGAAATTATATTACAGACTTCACAAATAAACAAAATGAATAATTAATAAATCTAAAAAGATACTAAAATGTAATTTTAAAGAGATGCAAATATTTGCTACAATTAAAGTTGAAAGGTGAGTAGGAAGATTGCTTGCCCTTGACAATGCTGTGCTCACCAAACATTTCCAAGAGTGAGCCCAGGTATGGGCAATGGGCAATGGGCAATGGTAGGAGAGTGTGACACGGCTATCACCCAACTTTGGGTGTAGTACTCAGGAGTTAAACAGGCTGTGGCATAGCTCAGTGAGTATTAAGACCAGAAACAAGAATCAAGATTTAGTAGACTAACAATCAGATCCCAAATATAAGTTTAACTATAGATTTAAAAGGAAGTTTAAGAATCATATTAATTTGAGAAATTTATATTAATTTTTTTGCAGGGTTTGCCAAAGTAGACCCAATATGATAAAGCCCATCCAGGGTTTTTGGATTGGCCCCACTTAAATAAACCGATTTGGTGAACTAAGTGGTTTTTTTCCAACATTTCCTATGTTTTCAGTACTGTAACATTACAGAATCATGTAAGCAGCTAAAGTGTGTGAGTAATTCAGAGTAAATGAACAGAAAGTGAGTCATTTGGAAGCAGCAAAAGAAGATTTCTTCTGTGGCCATAGATGAAGATAAAGCAGTATTTGAGCAGGGGATAGCTGAAGCGGATTGGTTAAGCAGTATGGGAGTGTGGTTGTAGTTATAATGTATGTGAACTTAAATATTGTGTTGTGTAAATTTGTGGAATACTATTCCAATTAAAGGACCAATATAAGAAGGTATAATTATGTTTTTACTCAGAGATATCTGTAACAAACTGATTGATTCAAGTTCTTGGTTAATTTCAGTGAAGCATATGTCATCATAGATCAAAAGTTTTAACTTGATTCAATTTTTACTTTCTCGCTACCTAATAGGTAGAGAAAGTATTGTGATCATCCAAAAATCGAACTCAAGATTTTGATGAATGTTGACGTTTCATGACCCACATATACCCAAAAAGTGGTTTATCTGTCGGTCTGTTTGTACCTCAGAGTAGAGCCTAAACTATTTTACAGATAGGGCTAAAGGGTTTTCATAGAGTTACCTCAAAGGATTTTTGGAATTGGATATTTAACCCCAAAATTAAGAGTAGAATTAGGAAGGAAAAAAAATCAATTTAATCAAAATCGGCTTTAAAGATTTTGATTAAATTTCATTTCTAAGATTCGATCAATATTACAAACAAAATGGTTACTCTCAATTTTTCATCAAAATGACTTGAAGAGTTCCGGTCTGATGCGTAAATTCTCATTTTTTAACATATCTCTGAAACTATTTGAGCTATGAAATTACTTATTGTTGCAAATATGTAGGTCTATTTATATGAAAAATCTTTTATTTGAAATAAATTTTTATAAAACCAATATTTTAAAGCAATACAAAAAAAATTAACTTTTCAAACACTAAAAATCAAGTATTGCGACTGGGAAAAAAAGTCTAATCCAAGATTATGGATCATCTTGACGTCTTATGACTCCCCCCTACCCGAACACAAAAAGTTGTTTGTGTGTCTATTAAACCCTAAAATTAAGAGTAGTTTAGTAAAGGCCAAAAAGAGAAAAAATTGATTTTGTCAAAATCGGCTCTAACAATTTTGATTAAAATTTGTATCTAGACTTGATTAAGATTATAAATAAAATGGCTATTTTAATTTTCCGATCAAAATGACTTTTAGTGTACTTTACAGAAGCAAAAATTTCCGTCTCTCCACAACTATTTGAGATATAATTTATCATTGCAAAATTGTAGTACTACGTATTAAAAATAAAAAACCTTTATTTGAAATATATTTTTATAAAACCAACAGTTTCTGAGATATTGGCAAATATATTAATACAATTTGGTGAGCTTTAGTTGTAAAGAGAATCTACTTATGTTGTAACGCAATAATTCTGTAATGCCATAGAGTAAGTAAATAAGTAGGTCTCTCAAAAAGTTGATGTTCTTTTCCTTCAACTTCTTAGGAGAAATGTTGTACAGCAATGATCTATCTCTATTATTTTAGACTCAATAGTTAATATATATCTATTTTATTGATCTAAATTTATAATGAGGAATTTAATAGTAATTCAATGACCTGAAGATGTGCATCCCCTAATAAAATGTCAAAAATTTTAACCAGCATCTAAGTTTTAATACAAAATGTTGACCCTTAGGGACCCAACTCAAATAGAGCAATTCATGCTTGGGTTTGCTAGTGTATATTATTTTGTTTCACATATATTACGAGTTTTGAATAAATATCTCCATTTTTAAACAATAGAGTGAGAAAGTCTGTACAGAGTTCTGTTTTAACCTAATGATTTCTAGTTGTAAGCTTCAACAAAAATGAAGTAAATGCATTAAGCAATAAATGTTGGCACAATGTAATTGTGTAGGGCTCACTAGATATTTTCCTACTCAGATTTTAAAAATTAATTTAAACTTGTGAGTTACTTGCACAAACATAACTGAAGTTCTTCCCATAAATTAATGTAGTAAATATATATCAATCGAAGCTACAGTTTTCAAAAATAGCAAAAATAAAAGCCATTTCTTTAAGAAACCATAACATAACGCATAACATATCCTATGTGTGGCATACTAATCACATTATTAGCTTTTCCACCTTTATTTTTTAATTTACATCTAACTCGTTGCACAAATGTTGATGAGGTTTCATTGATAAATGATCAATTAGATATAACATGTGTGTGGAAACCAAAGTTTAAGAGTTTCTTGAAAAATCCAATAAAACCAGATGGGCTTGTATTTTTTTTAAACAGGTTTTTCCTAAACCCTGGTTTTTAGTTCAATATATTAGCTAAATAGTCATAGAGGTAGTAAATCATAATAAAATTTTTAAGTTACAAATATTTGTATCAAAAGAATTTTCAGTAGGTACCCAAGTTCTTTAACACATGTGCTAGACAATGCATCACTTAATGTTTTGAAATCATTGAGTGACATAGTATACAAATTATTGGTAGTAATGAATTAATCAAAAGACTTAACAATTTTATAACTTCTTGTGAGAGCATCCCAGTCAGTCCCAGTCTAGTGAGTTGTACTGGACAGAAGTTAGAAAAGAGATGTTAATTGTGGACAGTCATACCAGCGAGAGCTGCCCTCTGGCATAGCCCAGCACAACCACAGAGCAGTCTCAAAACTAAACACAAATAAAATCTTAGTGCATCTGAGTGATAAACTATGGTGCACATGTTTGTTTAATATTACATTAAATTAAATAAGTGTGTATACTAGAGTTTGAAGAAAATTCCATACAAAATATTAAATAATATTATCAAGGTTTTAAAAGCTAGTTAGAAAAATCACCTTGTTTGTCCCCAGTATCACCGAATGACTTGTTATGTCTATTGAGATCAATGTTGAGTAAAGATACTGTACCATTATGTTAACATTAAGTAAAGGATAGCACCTGTTATAGATGCCGATCATGTTGCGTGCAACGTCAACAAGATGATTTAGTACTTAATTTGTTTGTTTATAGCATGCAGGTGACGTCTTCAGCATGGTTTGTCCATGTCTTGCAAACTCTAAAAGTTGTAGCTTCTTGTTACACTTTATTTTGTACATCCAGTAATATTCTATTGCAAGTGTTGAAAATGGTGCACAAAAACTGTTAGTGCCTTTATATAAGACCTTTTTATTTATAATAGCAAATCATTTAAAACTGTAACATTATCATTACACACAAAAATAAATGGCAAATCAAATGCTACCATAATTATTGAAATTATTTTATTTTTACATCATTTGGAGAACCCGCCAAACATAAATAAACTTGACTCATGATCCCCTATGATATGACATCTTACACTACGAAAGTCAAATCTTTATTTTGTGAATATTGATTGAGAGTCTAATTTATTAGCGATGTATCATTTATTGCCATAAAAGCTAGTGAACAGTGATAGAATATACAAGACTAGTCTCTAATAATAATGATAATCGCGAGTGAACTCACCATTGCCCCATTCAGCAGTGGCCCCTCCCAAGTGTACTTCCCGCACAACACAACATGCCGCGAGAAACTCAACAACTGACTACGCGAGCGAACTGTGTGTAAGCTTGAACAATGATTAATCATAAGGCATGCTGGGAAATTATGACATACATGCGTTAAAAGACAGTGATGTGTCCAAAACACTGTTGTTCCGAGTCTGTCCATAAGATGCTCGAATGTTATACCCCCGTCTAGTTACCCCTTCCCCCTCTTCTTTGTTGTTGTGTTCACCTTTGTTTTCACTACCCCTCTTCCCCCTTTTTGAGCCTGAATATGAGTGTATATAATGATGTAACTCTGATTGATATGTCATTCTTGACTGGATACTCTCCCTGGACACACTTAGGTGTCCAGGATATTATAAAAGGTATATAAATTCATTTTCGGCTATTGTATTGCAAAATTCTTTATTGGCAAATTAATAGACTACAAAATTTATGGATTACGTAATATTTTAATCTTTTTTGGTACATACGGCTTATAATTCTCATTTTTTACATTAGGTTTGCTAAACGTGAAATCCCCTTTTGGGTTTACGTATCGCTATGCTTGTCAATGTAAACAAGATGTCGTATCGTTCGAAATTCCATTATGGATTAATACCCATCTGGTGTATGACGCCATATTGTTTGTAATTATTGTTAGGTTGTCATGTTAAATATGGTACCAACTTATAGTCCATCCGGCTTGGAAACTTATCTGGCGTATGACGCCATATTTGTTTATAATCATTCTTAGGTTGACATGGTAAATATGGTACCAACTTATAGCCCATCCGGCTTGGAAACGTATCTGGAGTATGACGCCATATTGTTTGTAATCATTCTTAGGTTGACATGGTAAATATGGTACCAACTTATAGCCCATCCGGCTTGGAAACATATCTGGAGTATGACGCCATATTGTTTGTAATCATTCTTAGGTTGACATGGTAAATATGGTACCAACTTATAGTCCATCCGGCTTGGAAACTTATCTGGCGTATGACGCCATATTGTTTATAATCATTCTTAGGTTGACATGGTAAATATGGTACCAACTTATAGTCCATCCGGCTTGGAAACTTATCTGGCGTATGACGCCATATTGTTTATAATCATTCTTAGGTTGACATGGTAAATATGGTACCAACTTATAGCCCATCCGGCTTGGAAACGTATCTGGAGTATGACGCTATATTGTTTGTAATTGTTGTTAGGTTGTCAAGGTTACTATGGTAACGACTTATAGCCCATCCGGCTTGAAAACTTGTCTTTTAAATTTGGTAATGTTTATGTCAATAGATACATTCTTTGGTAATATTTTTTTCAATATTATTAGTGACCTATAAGAATACCACGTCCTTAAATTTTAAATTTTGTAAGGGTTATAAATCTCTCGAGTAACTAATTGTAAATTATGCCGAGGTGATGGATAGTCTCCCGTAGCTATGGACTTTGTTATTTTTTCTCATATACATTATATATATAACTATATATATAGTTATATTGTTCATGTTTAATCTCTATTCATTTTATATAAATAAATAATATCCTATTTACCTTATGTTATTTCTTAACATTTCACGTTCATATTTGAAATCCTACACCGTTAGTTGAGGAACAGGGAGATATTTAAACTAATTAAATATTTGAGGAGTGGGTTCGGGGAAACAGAAGACAAATAGACCAATGTATGGTCTATTTAGCTTGTGATTATCCTATCGGCTCCTCTGCAAATATTGTATCTTTACCTATTGGTTTTTTTTATATTATTATTGTTGTGCACCGGCCCTTATTCAGTCGTGAATAAGGGCGGTGTTACAGCGAATGGAAAGGTAGCAAGGTTTGCTCAAGTCAACCAAACTATTACCGTAGTAAAGCTTCAAAGGTTAGGTTAGGTTGAATAGATTATTAATAATAAATTTATAAATTATTTAGCTTTAAAATGTATATAATTACTTTATTTTTAACATTTTGCTTCTGGTGTGCGACTTCAGATGGGTGTGTCCATTCGGATCTTTTCCACATTTGCAGTTTAGGTCTAATGGAGTCTTGTGTGAGTTTTCTAAATGTTAAATTGTTAGTGGATGTGTAAGAGTGTTTTACATTAGATAAGAAAAGTATAGTTAACCACTTACAAGAAATGTGTCTAAATTGCAAAATAGAGTGAAGTGTAGTTGCTGCAGACAATTATTGCACATTAATAAAGATGAATCCCTTTGTGTGGGGACATTTTGGATAATATTCATTTGCTGATTTGTACTGTATTACTGTATGTTTGTATTATTATGGCTCTTGTGTTGTCAGATCTTAAGTTGCTCTATTAATCAGTTTTATTTGATATTCCTACATAGGACCTAAGCTTTGGTCGTGCAATTTTACCGATGTTTCAACGTTAGGCCTATATGTTCCTATAAATCAGCGGTTTCCAACGTGGGGTAGGCGTACCTCCCAGGGGTATATGCAAAGAAGTTTGGAGGTGCATAAAAATATTTGAATGATGGTGGAAAAAGGTGCATATGCCTGCAGTGTAAAACAAAAGATTGGTCAAAAGTCATGAAATTAGCTCAATGATATGGTTAGGGGCAGTGCGAGCTTTCTTCTATATTTGACCTTCAGAAAATGATTTCAATTTTATACATAAAACAGTTTTTATAATCATTAATGAATTAATGAATTAGTTCAATGTAGAATATACACATTGTTTATTCACCTTATTATTACATTGTTTTTAATCCCATTATTAGACTTAGTTCCAGTCTAAACTAATAATTAGAAATAATCATCATCATCATAATCATCATCATCATCATCATGATTATCATCATCATTATTAGTAGTAGTAGTAGTAGTAGTATTACTACTACTGCTACTACTAGCACCGCGTCTTACTACCAACTAGCATTGTAGTAATTAAACATTTTGCCAATATTAAGAGCACAATTTATGGAAACAGGTTTCCACGGGGTATGCATGCTAAAAAAGGTTGGGAACCACTATTATAAATGTTTGCAAAGTCGCAAATATTTTCTTTATTTGGATGGAGATTTAAACATAAACCCAAGTCCAAGATGATCCATTTCAGACATTACTTAGTAATATGGCTAAGTGATGCCCTGTGACATAGATGTAATTTGATCCATTTGTTCATTATAACAAATACTTTAAATAATTTTTCTTTTAGTTGTAACTGATTCACTGTCTCTTTCTGAATTTAATGATTGTATAAAACTATCTACCTTTTGGCATTTATTTTTAAAAATGTCTTATATGTACCAGTTTTCACGCACCATCTCCCAAGTAGTGTCTACTGGCAGCTTGATCAGCCCTAAATTGTTGGGTTTCATTTTAGTGGAGTTTGTTTTCAAACAGTCAAAATTCATTGTATGTTTTTCTCGAGTTGTTATATTATGTTGTGAATCTTGATCACACATTAGGTTATTAACATTATGTTTTGTTAATCGTAATCCTGACATGAGGCGCGCTACACGTTCACAAGTTGAGACACTTTTCAGTCCATGAAACAGAATATGGTTGACAGGTATCGTGTGACTTCTGTGAGTTACTTAGCCCCCTCACCCCTTTACATTCTTTTGACTCAATGTTCTAATTTCCCTATTTGAAAAATGGGAATATTGGGTTTGGTGAGAAAAGGGGGGCTAGAGCCCAAAGAAGTGCACCAGACCTTTCAGGCCAGTAACAAAATGAAAATCCCTAACTCAGTTTATATCAGGTGCCATTAAACTCATAAAAATGTAAGGAGGCCAATGATACCAAATTTAAGATTATAAAACTTTAATGTAGTGAGAAATTAAAAACAACACTCACCTAAGTGAGCACTAGTCCATCTTGTAGCATGCAAAAGGGGCAGATGCCAACAAAACACATAGAATAACATAAAAACTAAAAAATGGGGGGGAGGGGGTGGGGGTTTAACCCAGAGCGAGTGCCGAGGAGTTCTAGGTTGTAAATGTTTAACACAAAACATTACAGTCCCACAACTCGCAACCCTCGAACCAGTTTGTGGATTTTATAAATGTTACCCTCTATCTCAACCAGACAGCAAGAGACTGCAGCCTTCCTAAAGTTCATACTAAACCAAAATATTAGACGAATTTCCTTGGGAATGATGGGGCATATATCAGAAAGATACAAAACAGGTCAAGAAAGGTCGATATTTATTAGTAACGCTCAATAGTTGCGTAACAGTTTGATTCAGAGTATACAATATAATATAGGTAAACAACATTATGACTCGAAACCTATAAAAATATTCCATAGAAAAGTTAACATTTGTTTTCTTAACATGCGTATAGTGTACGCGAGACTAATAAGAGACTTTATAAACATAGTCACATGGTATTACATAAAAATGTAACTCAATGAAGTTAACCATAACTCTATCTTGAAGAGGCGCCCTTCTAGTAACACTAAATTATTAAATATTTTATATTTTTAATATCAAATATTTGTTTCCTATTTTTAATATTAAATGTTCGCTCAGAATAAAAGGAGCTTAGCAAAAGACAACAAACCATCTTAACTCAGCAATCAAAAAGTATCCCTCAAGAATTAGCGTATTACAATATGATAAAAATTTAAATATCAAATAGTTAACCATTAGAAATGGCGCGTAAAAAGTTTTGCACAAGTTACAATTCTAATATCAGATAGCAATCCATAATAAATTAACGACAAGACCAAGAAAATGGTTTCCGTGAAAGTTATTAAATATTCCTAAATACATTATGACCATAACTATCGGAACTATCGTAATATAAATGACATTACTGTTGGTAAGGCGCCATGACCTCGTTATAAAAAAAAAAAAGAAATGTTCCTAACCATAAGATATAAATTTAGATATAATTTAAATATATGGCCGAAAAATGAATTTTGAAAAGTATCATAGTATATAAAAAAAAGGTTTTATAAGCCAAGACTGAATTTAGATCTTACATTTTAGTCGCAGAAAGCCGGAGCTTATGTTATCCCTGCTATGACACAGGCCCAATTGTGTCGTTATCGATACAGAGAACAGAATATATACAAAACTCAGTAGAGGACGAAAGGAGAAGGGGTGGGATACATTCTGGACTTAAATGGAACAATACGCAAGCAATGCTGAGTTTCGGGAACCTTCTCGTGACGGGAACTCGTTACTGCGCATGTGCAGCCAGCCCTGGGCGTCGGCTGAGCTCGCCAGTCATTCCACGCTCTTAGTGTCTTGTTCTCCCAGGTCAGTGAAAGTTCGTCCGGAGGTTTTGAGCCGTTGTTCCCCGCAGGCCCAGTCGACAGGCGAATGCAGTAAGTCTCTTCTATTTGTTTTTTTTTTTGCGTCTCCCATATAACGTCCAATGCTACAATCTAATGGTGGTTGAAGGTCGGTATTTGTCCGACTTTCATCCCATTGCTCTAGCTAGTGTAGTTCTTACTTGTGACATCATAGATTTCGGAGGGGAGAGAAGGGGTCAGGTAAAAATGCAAGCAGCCGAACTACGACTTCTCTTGCCCAAAAGGTGAGGGTGACGACTAGAACTGAAGTCACTACCCCTCGCTTCCCCTTTCAAAACATACTGGGATGCTATGGCATGAAAGGGTAAATTAATATTGTCAAGGTGCTGACCCTGTACCTACACATCTTTAAGCCCGGTACACCGGACACCACTTCTTGTAATAAGTAATAATGTAAATCACAACAGACGGATGCGCAAAGCCACAACCATCATAAAACAAAACTCCAAATAGCTTCTTGAAGCAGAGAAAATTTTAAAAAATTCCAGGACCTCCCCTTTTAAACTTGCTAAGCTCGCCTAAGAATTTTGGTCACGAGACGCTAATGATTACATATCTAAACAAAACTCAATAAAAGCCCGACCAAACCACTTTCAAAATTTAGGCTTAAATATTGAAGATAATGCTTTGAGTTACACTCATGATCCTGGGCACTAAACAACAATGGCATGTAGGTTAGATTAAGCCTCATTGCGAAAGTGTGACAGTAATGAATATATACAAACTAGTTGCCTTATTTAGGAAATGACATAATCGGATGATGTGTAATACCCTGTCACTTAGGTGAGTGGATCTTTTTCTTAGTAAATTTAAAAGATTTTTTAATTTAAATTAATTCTAGGTCTATGTGATTTTATCTTTGGGAAATTGTAAGGCTAATATCGGTTCCAATATTTTAGTAATTTTAAGAAAGAATGGGGCAGGTAAAGCGTACTATCCCCCTAAAATGTATAGACCTAGATATATATTTGGGTATATATCCAACCTAGTTTAACCTAACCTTCATTACAGTATAATAGCTCAGCTGACTTTATCGAACCTTGCTACCGTTCCATTTGTTAGTAAATTAGAATCTCAATTAATATTCACAGAATATATGAGTTGGCTTTCTTAAAATAATATGACGTCATATCGTATGAGATCAATGCTAAAACCAAGTGTTCATTTACATTGGGACTTAAATTTTAGTGAGTTGTCTAAATGTTGTATAAATAAAATAAAACTAATATAACTATAATATAATTTGATTCTTCGTTTCCTTATGAGTATAATGATGTTAAATATTTAATGATTTGCAAAATTGAGTATAATACATTGTATTATGATAAGGTGTTAAATATTATTCCCCTGCCCCCCTCTACCCTGCCCAACACTTTTCTTACCCCACAAAAAAAGTGCCTTAAAAAGTCACACTTTGAGAGAGGAACATACCTTAAAGAGCGCCGGTTATTATCATCCATGTTTACATCCATATTTATAAAAGTATAGTAAAGCAAGACTTTATTTTTTCAAATATTATATGCTAGAAGTGTTTCTAATACAGTAAAATAATTAGGTTTGAAGATTTAGCTAATAGTATGTGGTTATAGCAGAGATTATAAAATTTGATTTACAAACACGGTAGTCAGTGTTGCCAGCACAAATTACCAAAATACCAATAGACAGTATAAATGATCATATTTCCCGCTAGTGACAAAATAAAGCTAGAATTCTAACAATTAAAAAAACAACTAAATAATAAGTGCCAATAGTAAAGAAATTAGAATGTCAATTAAAATTGTGGGCTCATCAATTACTTGTTCCTTCACCTATGACACAACATATATAATTTGTTATGCACGTTACACATCCTTCACGAGCTAAGCTTACCTGAATGACAGCTCGAAATGTTACTAAAAGTAGTCCCTAATATATCACTACGCCAACAAATGACATCTATCACTTTAGATGACTGTAATGAAAACAAATGGTAATATGATAATGTGATAGTTAACCACAGTAATTTAAGCCAATATTATTTATATATTTATTTGAGGTCGGACACAAAATTTATTTATAGTTTTATTCCCCTTAAAAAAATATTAACACTACTTTCACAAAAACTTCCAGCGAACATATCTTTAAAATAGAGACTAACGAATCTAAGCCATATGATTGAACACAACGGTAAACAAGTTTTCTACAATGATGCTGACACGCAGTTGATGAAAATATTTTATTCAGTTAAATATTTCAAAATACGATAAATAATTATAAAAAAATCGTAAAAAAAAAGACAACAATTTTCTCTTTTCCAAGCAAATACGATGCCTGTATTAAAAGATATTGATGTGTGCACTATATTACACAAAATCAATAACGTTCCAAAACGAAAAATAAGTACTTTTAATTCTGTTTAAAATATTGTTTCAAGTTGGATAAAAAGAAATTATTTAGAAAAATGAAATAGTATGAGAAAACTTAAGTTTACGTTATTTTAAATGTAATATATAACAGGTGATTAAAGATCTTTACATTTATAACAGAACTGTGATCTTTTACAAGTGTTGGCAGCCCAAAACCTAAACATATGATTTTCGAACTGTCATCCACGTAAAAACCTATCGTGAACGGAAAATAGATGATTCTTCGAATTGTTTCAAGATGTTTGTGAAACAATTAAAAGTTAAATGATATGAAATGCTATAAGTATCTATTCAGTTTACCCTGAAAGGTGTTGGTCACACCTAATGGATTACAAAACGCCCTATCTTATAATTTATGCTATTATGGAGATAGGATATCTTTCACTATAAACAAAGAGTACCTACATAATTGATGTATATGTCCTGAATGTATTATATAGGGGTTTCAGTTAGGTACTTATTGATTCGTTTCTTTAAAGCTACTGGAAATTCCCTCTTGATAAGTAAACTCGCTGGTATCAAAAAATTTCAAAACCTTATTGGTAGGTGTTTATTGTTGTGACCGCATTTACCATTCCGTTTAAGACCAAAACAAAATGTTGACATTGAACTATAAACTACTGTATACCTAGTGTGTTTCTGTTATTGGATTTTATAACTTAATGTTCATTCAACTAAATATCTTTTCTACATTTGTATTAGAGCAATGGCGGAGAACAGACCCCCGAAGGTTTGCTCATTCAGGGGTGGAAGAAAATATTCGTTACTTGTACATTTTTACTTAAGTTATCGTAAATATAAAATATATCCATTATTATTTTAAGATTAAATGTGGACATTGTTATAAGTACTGTACCAGGGAAGTTAATGTATGTTGGGTTGGTTACACCAAAGTTATCAATTAGCTGTAAAAAAGATAATGTGATCTGTAGTTAGTAGGTATCATCTATGAGTGAAACAATGTAGCGTGTTGAACCTGCTGTTTAACACGTACACTCAAAATAACTAAAAAATGTTTAACTCTATGAATACAAGAACTAATATATTTTAATAATGTGTGGCAGATATATTCACTAAAATTGCCCCAGCTGACTAGGCCAGGACAATTAGCTGAACGACATCCCTCCCACAGACCCCCCCCCCCTCGTTATCGTCAATGGGACAAGACAATCCCCAAATCCTTTTTCACTTCCAAAACATAAGAAAGGAGGCCACTGGTATTGCCCCAGTGAACTTCTTTTCGGGCAACTACTCAGATGGGCCAAAGACTGGGTTTCAGAAGTAACCGAACCGGTACCTGCCCCAGAGGGTGCCAAGCTACGACGACAATGATTCCAGATAATAGCTTCACAACACATAAAAGTGAGCCTACATCAGAAGAAAGCCAGGAACAGTACGTAGGGAGGAGGGCAGCAGCTGTAAAGAACCCCATACCCATAGGAGCCAGCGTCCTTATGAGGAACCATCTATTTTCCAACGTGGTTGAAGGCATTCATGCCGGATTTTGTCCCAGGTGGACGGGTTCTTACACCGTGCAAAGACAGTGAGGACAACACATGGACCAGCTTCTACTAGACTCGAACCCGCAAACAAAAGAAATCAAGGCACATATTGACTAGCTCCAGCTGAGGTCTTCACACAACCCGCAAGAAGAAGAAGAAGCATGAAACGTCGATATTCATCAAATTCTCGAACTAGTTTTTTTTTTACGGTCACAATAATTTCTCTACCTATAAGATAGTGAGAATATCGACGTTTCATGACCCCCAAATCTGAAAAAGGGATTTATGAATTTCCGTCTGTTTGTCTGTCCGTCTCTCTGTACCTTCAACTAAAGTTTAAATTCTTTACTGATCAAATTAAAACTGGGTATCTAGGATTTTCATAAGGTTGCCCTGAGGGATTTTTGGAAATTGTTATCTAACCCTAAATTTAAGGGTAGTTTGCTGAAGGGAAAAAAGTGAAAAAGTCCATTTTCTCAAAATCGGCTCTAAAGATTTGGATTACATTTCATTTCAAAATATTTATAAACATTCCTAACAAAATGGCTACTCTCAATATTTCAGCAAAATTACTCTAATGGCTCCGGTCTGATGCGTAAATTATAGTTTTTTTTATCATATCTCCAAAACTTTTTAAGATATGAAATTACTTATCAGTACAAATATGTATATCTATATATAATACAAATATTTTTATTCGAAACATATTTTTATAAAACCAATAACTTTCAAGCTATATGCAAATATATATATATATATATATTTTTTAACTTTTCGAACACTAAAGGTAAAATATTGCAACCGTAATTTTTTTTAACCTGAAACATTGATGAATGTCGACGTCTCATGACCCCCCGAACCCCAAAAAGTGGTATTTGAAATGCCATCTGTCTATGTGTCTTTTTCAACCCAAAATTAAGAGTAGTTTAATAAAAACCGAAGAGTGAAAAAAAAATCGATTTTGATTAAAACTCGTATATAGGCGTTGATTAAGACTCTAAATAAATGGGCTATTTTTATTTTCCCGTGAAAATTAATTTTAGGGTACTTAACAGAAGCGGAAATTTCCGTATCTCCTCAACTATTTGAGTTATTGCAAAATTGTAGTAATTTTAAAAATAAAAAATATATTTCTATAAAAACAAGGTTCTGAGATATTGTTAAATATATGCATTAAAACAATTTTGTGATATTTAGTAGTAAAGTGATACTACTTATGTTTTAACGCAATATTTCTCTAACTACATAGAAATAAGAAATTAATTTGTCTTTCAAAAAGTGTATGTTCTCTTTCTTTCAACCTTTTAGGGGAAATGTTTGTACAGCAATGATCTAGCTCTATCATTTACATTCAATAGTCAATATTTATCTATTTCATTGGTCAAAATTTTTAAATGAGGAATTTAATAGCATCGCAATAAGATGTGCAACTCCTAATAAAATGTCGAAAATTTTAAACTGGAAGTCGATATTTTAATACGCAGTGTTGACCCTCGTTGGCTCAATATCAATATTTTTACATTCTGGCCACCTCATAGATAGAGCAAGTATTGTGATTATCAAACAAGTAAAACTAAAGATATTGATGGATGTTGACGTCTCATGATCCCCCGAACCCAAAAAAGTGGTTTTTGCAATGCCGTCTATTTGCCTGTCTGTCCATCTGTCTGTCAGTCTGTACCTCTGGCTAGAGCCGAATTTATTTCACTGATTGAGCTAAAACTTGATTTCTAGGGTTTTCATAGGGTTATCTCTAGGTATTTTTGATATTGGATATCCAACTCTAATATTAAAGGTAGTTTCCTTAAGGACGGAAAGAGAAAAAAACGATTTTATTAAAATCTGCTTTGACAATTTTGATTAAATTTCATTTCCAAGCTTTGATCAATATTACAAACCAAATGGTTACTCTCAACTTTTCGTCAAAATGACTTTAAGGGTTCCGGTCTGATGCGTTGATTCTAGTTTTTAATTACATATCTGTAGGACGTTGAGATATGAAATGACTTAGCATATCATACATGTAGATATATTTAAAATAAACGTATATTACATAAAATATATTTTTATAAAACCAATAGGCTTCAAGTTATACGCATTATATTTTGTTTTTAAACTTTTCAGACACTTTTAAGTTTAATTGTTGCGACCGTAAATTTAAATCTAACCTGAAATGTTAATGGATGTCGACATCTTATGACCCCCCCAAATCCTAAAAAGTGGTTTTTGCAATGCCGCGCCTGTCTCTGTGTCTGTCCAACCCTAAAATTAAGAGCACTTTTCTAAAGGGTGAAAAGATAAAAAATTCCATTTTCTCAAAATCGACTATTACGATTTTGAGCATAATTCGTCTCTAGGCGTTTATTAAGTTTCTTAACAAAATGGCTTTTTTTTCATTTTCCTATGAAAATGACTTTTAGGGCTCTTTGCAAAATCATAAATTTCTATATCTCCGCAACTATTTGAGATACTAAATAACGTATTATTGTAAAATTTTAGTACTATTAAAAAATTATTTTGAATATATTATTATAAAACCAATAGTTTCGGAGATATTGGCATATACACTGATACAATTTGGTGAGTTCTGGTTGTGAAGAGATACTACTTAAGTTTAAACGTAATAATCTTCTAATGCCATAGAGTACGCAAATAAGTAAGTCTTTCAAGAAGTTGATGTTTTTTTAACCTCTTAGGGATTGAAATTTATTATGATAAAATATCAATAATATCAACAAATATTGATTATTAAAAGGGAAATAAGTATAAACTTTATAACAATTATTACATAAATAGTGTTTTAGCTATTCAACCAATTAGACTAAATAGATGGAATTATTCTGATTTCGAACAATCGAACTTTAATTCCTTTCTAGTGTAGTGTAGTTATTTCTCATTTTAAATCGAAATTTTACTACTAAGGCATGCTAACACGTTGTGTGTGTGGTATATTTAAAAGATTTTTTTAAAGCAAGTTATTTAAAAATAAATTATTTTAAAGATTTATTATTAATAATTTAAATAATAATAAAAAATGATAAAATAAATTTAAACCTAAGCAAGACTTATGTAACAGGGTGAAAAGTGCGCAACTTAAATTTGGGTAATTAGATTAATGCCTATTTTCACCCTTTAAAACTAAATGTGATTGTCTTAATTAATTATAATAAATACCATATATTAATAATTTAATAATATTACCAATAACAATTTGATTAGTGCTATAGTATTATGTGACCATAAAACTAGTAGTGACTTTAACATTGATTTAATTTCTTGGAAGGGGGCACGCACCCGCTATGCCCCCATCTTGGATCCACCCCTTGTACGGTAATGATTTAAATCTCTCATTTTAGACTCAATAGTCAATATTTACCTATTTTATTGGTCTAAATTTATAAAAGAGAAATTTAGTTGCAATTTGATAACCATCAGATGTGAATACACAGTAAAATGCCGAAAATTTAACCGGAAGTCAAAATTTTAATACGAGGCGTTGACCCTTGGGGACCCAATATCGATATTTTTTTATTGGTCCAAATATATAAATGAAGACGTTAATTTTTAAAAATAGAATTATAAAAGTTAAAACCATGAGCAAAAAAGTTGTACGTATGTATAGGGCAATTTTTTCTTGGGTTCGCTAGTGTATATTATTATTACAAATTTTGAGTAAAAATCTTCATTTTAAACAAAAGATTGGGAAAGTCCGTGCTAAGAGTAGCTTGCAATGATCTCGTAGAGGAATGTGCATGCGAGGACGTGAAGTCCATAGGAAAGGTAAGTGTGAAATTTACGTAAAACAGCCATTACTCTTTTGTTAGCAGTTTGTCGTTTATTTTAAGGAAGGAGTTTAGCTATATTTTAAATGTGGTTTATTTATAAAAGAATGTATTTAGTAACATTTTATTTAATTTTATGTAAAAATGTATTCATTAACATTCATAAATAGAAAATGTGTGGTTTTCCATGTGTAGCGTCCCGCTTAAAAACCTTTACTTCACAGCACTAACGCCACAATCTCTAGCGATGGGGTTTTACTTGCCAACATTGGAGTGGCGTTTCTATACTTTTCTTTTTCTATGGTGATACATTTTCTTTTAGCGTTGTGGTAAACTTCTTTAAACACCTGTTGAATTTAAATAGAGATTTATACTCAGTTCAAGTTGTAATTTGTCATAAATCATTTTTATCCTCTTAAATTCTTACAATTTTTATAATAATTTTTGTAGTTTTATATCTAAGCATAATTTGTGTTGGGATTGATATAGCTACAAGTTGACCAATAAGATTGGAGGATTCATATTTCTGGCGTGTGTGAAAATACATTTTGTTAACACTATGGCAGGTCCTTCATATAAAACATCTATTTCGCGTAAAGTATTCAAAGAACTACCAATTTACACCGTGGAAAATCATGATGAGGTATTTTAAAGTCATAATTGAAATTAATTCCGATGTTTCTACTAACATAAGGCTTGTAGTTATTCATAGGATATGTTACATACCCATTCATCTTTGTTCAACTTTTACAAACTTGCGATAAGGGGCGTCATGGGATATTCTGATAGATTTTCCTTCTTCTTGATTGATTTTATTTGGCAATAGCAGAGTTGTAAGGGTTATATTTTGTTCTGCTTTAATCCAAATAATTTTCAACTTAGTCTTCATTTTATTGGTGTTAACATGTTGGTCTACAAAAATAACTTTATCATTGACATAGCTAGGTAGGCAAACCCAGAGGACCCGGCTCACATGTGTTAGCCCCCTCCATAAAAGGATGCCACCTTGAACGTAAACAGTTAGGCCTACTCTAGCCTATTCTTATTTCATTTTGATTTTTTACATATGTACTTTATGTTTTAGTTTGAATAATCTTTATTTTTTCATGGTATCTTGGCTTTAAAATATATTATAACCTATAGTCCCTCAATACTGCCATGGTACCGCTGAGCTATGCTTGTTTTGAGTTAAGTGGGTCGTGATCGAACACAATTTAAATGTATACTTAGACTGGTTGTGGGGAGGGTACTTTTACAAGAGGAATGTTTGTGTGTGGGGGTACAATCAGGTTGACAGATGGGGGAAGTAGGCCTAGGAACTTTCCTCTTGATCCCCTCCCCCCAATATGTAATTATGACCACATCACTCCTTTTATGAGGTGTTATACTCTTTTATTCACCATGGCATGTTTTAAATACTAAATTAAGTTTAGGTACAGCTTTAGACTTTGTAAACTAATTCGGAAGGTAACTTACGTTGGTTCTGTTTTAATTAATATTTTTTATGGACCTAGATCCACTTTCTTATTTTACAGGCCTAATGGCAAGTTTGTTCTTAATCAACATTGTGGCAACTTTCTTAGTTAATTAACTACCTAAGTTTACAAGTAAGTATACTATTGGCCTTGGTTATTAATAAAGATTATGATAGGCAAGAGTTATGTAGCATGTTTACATTATTCTTTAGACATCGACCTCGGTGTTCTTGGAGTAAAGTGCTTGCCTCAGGACACGATGTTCGTGGGTTCAAACCCAGCTGACAGATAAAAATCTGTAGAAAAACTTCCCTCGGAGGGGAAGTAAAGCCGTCAGTCCCATGTCATTTGTGGCATGTAAAAGAGCCCTGGAAGTTATGAGAAATTACCGCTCCCGTCAAAATTGGTAGGCCCTTGAGAAAGTGCACATTTAATACCTCAAATAAATAAAAATATTCTTTATATTGCTCACAATTTTAAAACTACACCTAAAAGTGTGGCTAAATTGTCTAGGTAAAATGTATGACCTATTGATTACTGTTCATACGAAAAAATATCGGCCTAGGCCTATGATGAGACCTTGTTATAATATTTAAAAAAAGCTTTCTGAATCTACACCTAAAGGTCTGCACTTACATTACGTTACAATAAGTAGGCTAAAAACTTAGTTAAAGCCTATTAGAGTTTAGGCCTAGTAGAATAGATTAGATTGACAACAATGGGTGCTGAATATACAAGTGGTAGCCTACATAAGAATGTTTGTCAGCATTTATATTACAAAAGTACCAACAAATTACTGAATGTAATAATTTAGTTGGGGTGATCTGGTGGTCTAGGGGTAAGGTGTCGGACTTCTGAGCTGGGGTCCGGGGTTCAATCCTTGATCCCGGCACAGATTTATCTGATTACCAAACCCTTTCTTCACCTCTTACAATACATCTTGTGAATGTGTGGAATGCCAGGCCTCCACCGTGGTTCGGATTCCACGTTAAGCTGTAGGTCCTCCATTTCATCCCACAATCACCCTACCATTACACATTAGCGTAAGTGCGTATAACCCGAACGGTTAGTAAGACGCGGTGATAATAATAATAATAATTTAGTTAATTTGACAACTAACATGAGCAACAACATAATTAGACCTTGACTTGGAAAGAAATCCAGTTACACATCTGACTCAAACATGGCCGAGGACTGACTCACACTTTTGGTGCCAGAGTCGATGTGATCGACCTCCCAGATTTGCACTACCTGTAGTTCTTGCCTTACCTGACAGATAGGGAGCCATTAGAATGAGAACACTCCCCTCTTATAGATCGGTATATGCACATATAAATGGTAGAAACATTTCTTCATAAATAACAGTTTGGCTATTTTTCTTGTCCAACCTTACAACAATGACGCTATAGCTGTCTCATTCTTAACGCACACAACCTGACACAAATCTCTTATAGGTCTTGCACTAAAAGGGTAAAACAAGGAATACATGTATAGACATTAGTAATTTAATCTGTTATTATCAACAAATACAAAATTGAGAACTTAATTACTAGTCTAGACTGTTTTTAGGGACTAGCCTAGCGAAGAAGAAACTGACACCTATAATGAATATTTTTCGGAATATTTTATTTCTTATTTAGCTTCACCACATCCTACTAGACTACGCATACATATTACTAATCACACTAATTTGTTAAGGTGGCTGCATTGGTTTTGGGAACGTGTCAATCACTGTCAGGTCAAACGTTTACTAATGTACAATGATCTGTGTCATTTTCTGGAAATATTTCTCTTTTCTGTGTGCGCTTATATTACCTACTCACTAGGCTATACTTCTTATCTCAAGGTAAAGAGGAAAGGCCGCTGTCATCTAAAATCGCCCACATACCAAATTGACCAAATAACTAGATCTTGGTTGAATTGGATGTGTAACATTTCACTAAACTAGACATTCTCTTGGAGTTTTAACAATCCTTCATGTCCATGGTAGTCGAATGGTTAACAATCCTTCATGTCCATGGTAGTTGAGTGGTTAACAATCCTTCATGTCCATGGTAGTTGAGTGGTTAACAATCCTTCATGTCCATGGTAGTCGAGTGGTTAACAATCCTTCATGTCCATGGTAGTCGAGTGGTTAACAATCCTTCATGTCCATGGTAGTCGAGTGGTTAACAATCCTTCATGTCCATGGTAGTCGAGTGGTTAACAATCCTTCATGTCCATGGTAGTAGAGTGGTTAACAATCCTTCATGTCCATGGTAGTAGAGTGGTTAACAATCCTTCATGTCCATGGTAGTCGAGTGGTTAATAACCCTTCATGTCCATGGTAGTTGAGTGGTTAACAATCCTTCATGTCCATGGTAGTCGAGTCGTTTTGTAACTGGCGATCAATAACATTATTTGTTTTATTCAGGATTGTGTGAAAACATTTCTATTGGGCTGGCTCTAGAGTACAGGTACAAACTAATAATACTATAAAGTGATTTAGATATATAATTTGAATTATTTAAGTAAAATATATTGACACACTTGATCTCTGGAAGGTTATTGTGTACCTTGCTCACAGGTGTTGCCATTCATTTACCGCTGTATGGGCTCGAAACATCTTCCTCTGGAGGGAAACACCATAATACACCTGGACTCACACCCAGACATGTTGATTCCCAAAGAGATGGCTGCAGACACTGTCTGGGACAAACATGAACTATTCAGGTAACTTCATCACCTCTGTAAACTGGTAAATTAACTGTTTGGTTTAGATTTTTATGTCATTTATGAAATAGCTTTGTTTTTAAAATCACCTTTATTTAATATAAAAGTCTGATATTTTTGCATTTTGTGTCTGTGTATCCGTCTTGTACAGATGGTAACTAGAGATTCTGATTTTTCCCAATTTTAAATTTCATGAAGTCGGGGAAGAGCTTTGGAGTATTTCCCAGGCCTCAAGAATTTTTGAAACACAATTTCGCATTTTAGAAACAAAAATTCGCATTTTATTATCTCTTATTATTATAATAAGACCTTAAGGTGAACAAAATTAAAAATTTTAGTTTAAAAAAATAATAAAATTTTAAATTAACAAAACAAAAGTATATATATTGAATAACTTTTGTGTTCTTGAACATTTTTTATAACTATTTTTTTATTTCAGATAAAATAACTTTTCAGAAAGACTAAGGGATTGATAGATTTAGCTTAAAGTCTGTTATAAATTTTTGTTACAAAATTCCCAGCTATTAAAAAAATCCTTTCATTTTCTGTTGAAGTAGGTATTATAGTTGAAAATGCTTCAAAACGGAAGATCCAAATTAGCAATTCATTAGCTTCAAAAATCTTAAGTTCTTTCTTCAGTTTTTTTTAAATTAATAATTGACCATTGCTTTATGAATACGCTGATTCATTTTATTCACTTTCAGGTCTAGGTTATCTGCTATTGACAAATATTATAATTTTAATCTGTATCTTTATCTACTTGTTCTTTGTTGTCTACGATGAGATGTTATCGAAGTGTATGTTTAGTTCTTCTGGGAAAAAATATAACATACTTTTTGGACCAAAAGGAAATTTTCTTATATTTAATCTGGATTTTGGAGGTACGTGAGTATGGTAGTAATTTTTTTCTCTTGTCGCTCTTCACTTATTTTTAGAAGAGCTTCATACATTTCTTCTGCTAAATATCTATTTAGATTTCATCAAAAAGTATAAAATCACTTCAACCGTATTCAATAGAGCTTGTATTTTTATCTAGTAGTATTACTTACTAACTGTATGGCACTAGGAACTTGAAAGATCATTGCTGCACTCACAAAATAACACCACTTATCTTTTGCTAGTTCTCTCCAGTCCATCTCATTACACCCTATTTCTTTCAGGTTCAAACATGATGTTATAGGTCAAAATTACAAATGAGGACAGTTTCAGGCCCCATGGCTGAAAGAGATAAAAATAATTTATTTTTGTAAAATAGTGTGGCCAGTCCCATCTTTCCTACCTTATATAATTAATAATTTATTACATAATAATGCTTAAAACATATTTAAAATGATTTTTTCCGAGCATTATGACAATTCGATCACTTTTTTCACCTTGAAAATTTATGATCTCATGGAAATTAAACATATAGAATATCAAAAAATACTGGATTGCATTGTCATTAAAGCACATTGGACAATAAACAACTGTTTAGAAACAAAAAAATATGTTAAAATAGCGTTTTTTAATTAATAACACTCGTCTCTGAAGTACATCAAAAAAGGCTGCAAAAATCTAAAACAGGCGCCATTTCATCTAGCCCACGCTCTTAAAGTGTGGGAAGTGACACTGTGGTCTCCATGTTTGTTGTGGTTTATCATTATAGTCACTCTACCAACATAATTTTTCAGTTTCTCCAGAAAATATTTTCATTTAAGGTAAGAAATGTATCATACCTTAATTATATTACAAACCGGTCACGTTAATTACTTGGGAATAAATTATAACTTGCTGAAAAATAAATGTGATTTAGTACACACATTTCAATCTGAAAACTAAACTCGAACAGAAACGTGAGCTTAGTGCCTTGTTTTGCCACTAGTCCATACACTGAAAAAAACACAATCTGGTCACGGACAAACCAGTCATGCTATCGTCTTGGTCTTAGCTTTGCCCAATTGTCCATTTACAGATTCACTTAGCGATTTTATGGCAAACATATTTTGAGCTTACATTCATTATTAAATGCACTTGGTTTTTCTTTAAAACTAATAATTTATAATAGCTTTAGTAAAAATACTGAGAATTTTCATAAATATGAAAGAACATTGTATAATTCTGCATGTAGTAGACCTATGTATTTTGAGTTTGTAACATAACAAGTAAAACAAAATCAAAAATGGTTTTAATATAATGAAAATAGCATTTGATAAAAATTATACTAAAAAAGAATAATTAATAATTATTTTCAAGAATATCTGATCTTTTAATATAGCTACATGGTGGCTACAGACAGGGAAATCATGGAAAAGTCATGGAATTTTTGGAAAACAGGGAAATGTCAGGGAATTTAACTAAAAATAAGGAAAAGTCAGAAAATTAAAAAATATGTCTTAAATATCCCATTAATTATGCAACTAAACACTAAAACAAAAGTTAATAATACATAAATAAAATATTTTAATTTTTAAAATAATTGATAAAACCGTTTATGTTGAGTAGATACAATTTTTTTTAAATATGTGATCAATAATAAATAAACAAGTCATCATCTACCATTAAAACTGGAAAAAAGTAGTCAGGGAAAGTTGAAAAATGTTGCCTGGAAAACCTGGAAAAGTCGGGGAATATTGTAAAATATGTTTTGTATCCACCCTGTAGCTATCAAAGAGAGATCATAATAGGTCCCGAAAAATTACTCTTTTGCCGGGGGAAGTGGGGGGGGTTGATCTTTGTTTATTTTTGCTGACAAGGAGTGAGGGAGTCAGAACAATGTTTACATAAAACAGAGAAAGACGGGCTGAATTGAGGAAGGGCGCATCACAAGCCGCTTGGACTTGGGAAAATTATTCTTGCGAGAATCATTGAGACACCCAGGTGTAGAACAGGATCAATCGTTGTTATTGAAAACCATTGATGATATTGCCATTTTTGGTAGTGCAGCTGACGCTAGCCGAAGGACTGAATCAATAAGAAGTGTAAAACGTCTCGAACCAACATATAAGTTAAATAAAATTGTATTTAACATCAGTCATGGTGGAATGTACCTTTGTTTACTTCCAATAAATTCTAGGACTATAGAGGTTCGAAGACACCTCTCAACGGTCCCTGTCAAACTTTTCCGGGCGCAGGCAGATCACCACCACGGTCATATAGATGGTCACTGCGACGGCATCAATCCGTTATCTGGAGACTAGCCTCAATCCTTGGTCCAGCACAGGTACTCTTTCTGTTTCGAGATGACAAGGCTCGTATTCCCACTGGCTTCACAGCGGCAAACAAGCAAGCGCCAATGCTTATGCATATGGAATATCGTGTTTCTTTGCCTGACCACATTTGGGTAATTAAAGAGCGTAGTAAGCTCATACCATATGTGTACTCCTGTGTTGCGATTGACCCAATGACATCTGGAAATCCTCAATGCTGTAAGTTACTCCGGGCCAACATTCATTGCGATGAGAAGTAGAAACTACAGTTGGTCTTCTGCCAATACAGCCGCTCAGGTTTTTAAAATGTTTCTTGGTCTTGGTGAGTTTCAATCATTGGTGAAGAGAGAAGAAGGTTCAATCAAACTTGCTGGAGTTGTCACAGTTGATGGAGAGTCGGATGAAAATCCCAGATACGAGAAGTACAGAACAGTGCTTCAAAAAGTTTGATTTGGCTGGACTATTCATTGCTTCAAATGCTCCAGGACGGAGTGCGTTTAACTGAGTTGAGCGTAGAATGGCGCCACTAAGTCGGGAGCTGGCTGGACTTATTCTTCCTCATGACCAGGGCCCGGAAGTTGATGCCCCTATAAACCCCAAAATTGCACTTAAAAATTGAGTATTAATGCACTCAAAAATAAGAAAAATGCGCTTAAAAACAAAAAAGATGCAATTATAGATTTTTTTATTCTAAAAATACTAAAAAAAGCTCTTAAAAATTAATATATTAAAAATCCATTTATTCTTCTTCTCCGATTATGGTAATGTGGGAAATCTGAAAAAGGAGAACTAATTTAATAAATATTGTATAACTAATCTGCCCAATAAAATAATAAAATAGGCAGAACATTTGTGTGCATGTGATAATGATATAGAGATATAAGTATATCTTAGATTTACCTTATTCTGCATTGCAATGCACAACGAAGGTCATCTTCAGATTTTCAGGTGTGAATGATCGGCGATTATCGGCCAAGAGGTTTTTTTACCTGGAGAAGCTACGCTCTACATCCACGGATGTTATTGGAGCATACTTGAAGTATGGAATATCACCCGGCAATATGTCCTCTAAAGAGTCACTTTTACCGGTGATTATGTCAGAAATTTTACACACTGTTTTGAATCCCAAATTTTTTATCAACACATTCTGAAGTTTTGCAAACACTGCTTCTCCAATTTTGCCTGAAGCTCTCTTGATGTTATCTTGTAGTGTTGTGATAAGAGCAGTAGCGTCAGACAATGGCATACCTTTCTTTCCTAAGTGTGTTATGGTTACGGTCAAAATACTGAAATTAGCCTTTATATACGCCAGGTTTCACGATCTGAGAGCATATCTTGTGCAATCTTGATAGATACGGCCTCTTCACTGTCAAATCTGTTCACAGCTGTTTTTAAAACACGAATATGGTCACAATAATAGAAACACGCATGAAGCCATGTGCACCATCGTGTAATTATTGGCTGAGGGGGTAAGGGTACATCAGGTGCCACCATCTTGAAATCAAGTACTCTAAGTGGCGCTTTCAAGAATACTTTTTTAACGTTTGACACTAGTTGGTCAACATTTCCAAAGTTCTTTCTCACCTCTTCAGCAACTCGATGAACTGCATGAACGACACATGTTACGTGAATCATTTTAGAATATAATGCTTTAATTACAGTTGCTGCTTTGACCATATACGGCGCAGCATCACTTACAAGAAGAAGAACATCATCGTGCTTAATACTGTCAGGCCAAAGCAGAAACATGGATTTATCAAACAACTTGCTGATTGTGGAGTGGTTGGCTTTATCCAAGATTTCTGTATTCAAGAGAAATGTTTGACCAACAGTATTCAGTTCAAGAGTTCCAATAACTACGTTACCTACATACCGACCTTCTACATCTATTGTCTCATCAATTGATACCCAGATTTTTTCCCCGCACACACTGCTTCGTATTTTATCTAGAGTTTTCTCATCGCACAAGCTCACGTAACTTTTACGCAGAGTAGATTCATCTGGTATAGAATTATTCGTGTGTCTTTCTAAAAACTCACGAAATTTAGGATGATTTACTTTTCCGAGTGGAATATTAGCTGACAACAATACTTCACACAACTCTTGATTAAAAGAAGATGATTTGGTTTTAGAGGTTGAAGCACTTTGGAACAGCAATCGTTGAGTTAATTTTTTTGTTGCTGTCCATTATAAAGCACTCTTGTATTTCTCACGACTGATATGCTGAGTAACAGAAAACCTTTTTTCTGCTGAAACTGTCGACTCGCACAATTTACAAAATAATACTCTCCCATCTGTGGAAAAAACACTTTCACCAAACTCATTAACTAACTGTCGTAAATGGGAAGATTGAGATGGTTTAATTTTCGGCATCCTGCTCACTTGGAAATACAAACATATATGAAAGTACAACAGGCTTAACATGAAACTCTTGGGGGTTGCGCAGTGGTAAAAAAAAAATGTACACATGCGCGGACCAGTTCAAGGACAAGTGAACGTTGTCACTCCTAGGGGAGTATCCCTCCCTCTCCTCTCTCCCCCCCCCCTGCATGTGCAGCCGAGTTCCATGTTAAAACTGACCAGTAGTAGGTCAACTAGCTTGAGAGATACAATTTAAACTTACACTAATCTACTCAACTAACAGCCACATTCTAAACAATTGTGACTGTACCACTGAGGTAGACAAAGCTTTACATTCCTTAAATTCCAAGCCAGCCAGTTGTCCAGCACTGGGGTTTTCCATTGAAACATAAACGAGATAAGAATCTAAAAATATATATTTACTTTTCCTTATTAATGTCTTTCGTATTTAGTACTGCTCTGTCAGAAACATTAGGCTACACTCATTGTTTCATGTCCAGCCATACTAATAATTACAAGAGAAAATTAATGCTTTAAGTAAATTCAAATAATGGATTTATGAATATGTGCATTACCCTTTGTGAGCTACTATTTTTATGTAATGATTCTAAAAATGATATAAAATGCATGATAATAGTAAAAACAGTAAAAAAAATGCCTCAAAAATGCTGCAAAAACGCCATAAAATGTAAAAAAAAACTAAAAATGCTAAAATATGCACAATAAAAGTAATGTTTTCGATATCAGAGTGTCATAACATGTGTTTATATACAAGTTAGCATTGCGATTGACTTCAGAGAAAAAAGATGCAATGTCATCAACTTCCGGGCCCTGCTCATGACCATTTAGGCTCCCACCTGCATAACAGCAGTCACACCATGAACAATGATTTGGGGAAGTCTAACTTAGAATTTGCAGGGGTGGCTCTTACAGAGGTATGGAACTCAGAACATTGATGGACACCCAGTCCACGCTACCCACATCGTAGTGGGCCCCCATCCAGCCAAAGGCCAATTGAAATGTTTTTCATTTTTAATGTTTTGCCCTATTATTATTATTATTAATATTAATATTATTTTTGCTTTTAGTGATATAATTATGGAGCGGATTCCTAGGCGCCAAATTTGTTTTAAGTACTCATGCAAATAAGCACTTATGGAGAAAACAAGCGCACAATAAGCAATGCAGAATTTATTTTCTTACCTACAGCTGATTCACCTTGCTCTTTCTTTCCCCCACCCCCTTACCACATCTCTCTACTCATTAGGGTTGTACACTGGTGAGTGGAGGGACTGTAGAAAACCACCTCAAGTACACCAGACAAACAAACATTTGATGTTTCCTCCATTGGACTGTGAAAGTGACACCTTAGACACCTTGACCACTGAAGTAACTCAACTGCTGTTAATTACTAGATATTTTTTATAGATTTTCAGATAAAAAGTTTTTTATAAGTCGAAAAGCTTTTATTATACTGCAGACTTTATCAAGGGACAAATGCACATTGGTCCTTTCTGAAGAAGTTGAAATTTTCTCCTGCATTGGCATGTTGTTTTCTCCCAAGATGTCTGTCACTGCTCCCATTGTCCTCCACCGGATTTACGCTCATTGGAAGCTATTTAACACGTGTCAATTTTCAAACCTACACCAAACAAATATTCCACAGCTTACAATTTCTAAGAAACTGAACTTTCTTTTCAGCATAAAATACATACTGTATGAAAAATAGATAGGACACAACCAAAATAGGTGCATTAAGGCTCTTATAAAATATGCAAAACCAACAAAATGGCCAATCATAGGCCCTATAAAATGAATGAACATATTGTACTAGGAATAACATGAAATGCATATATCTCTTAATGACCTATGTTATACAATCAAGGAAAACAAAAGGTAAATGGGTAAAATCCAGTTTCTGGATATAATATTCCATCTTCCAAATTTGGTTTATATTTTTGTGAACCCTTATAGAAACACAAGGTTTCAATTTAAAAGTACCCAATGCCTTCAACTCCATTATTTAGGTTTGATAAATAGTAAACATCAATATTTATTATAAGATGTCCTTGAAATTAATGGGATTACTTTTCAACATAAATTTGAACCAACGATTACCGTAACATGTTTTGTGAAGCCGTCACAGTAAAACTTCAAACTTTTTTTTTCTGAAGTTAGTTCTTCGTAATGGATTCTACTTCCTCATTAGAACCATAGTAATGCCCATTAAGAAGATGCCCTTGAATTTTGGGAAAAAATGGAAGTCCCATGGCGCAAGGTTCAATTGTATCCACGGTGAATGTTGCATGATGGGAGATTGAGGTGGCTCAGCAAGTGTTTGGCCTTGCACTGTCATTTAGCAATCAAACATTGTTTTTGTCAAACAAATAAGCTTTACTGGTTTGCCGTCTTGGTACTTGGCCCAACCATGCATAGTGTCCACGTCAGCACATGATTTACCATAAACAACTAGCACTGCTTGAATATTGATTGATGAGACTCCTGCAGTCATAAGGTTAATTAAGGAAAATTGCTTGAATTGCATTAATGAGTACCCGCAAGTAACTTCCTATTGCTATTAAAATAGAAAAATAGCCATACAATACAACGATTTTCCTTCAACTAAGGTGCTAGCGGATAAATCGTATAATGTTTCACAACTTGTATCATGCTTGTGCTGCCATTTGTTGAAAAGGCATTCATTCAACGCTTGTGTAACTATTTAGATTATCATAGTTCACTGTTTTGTTTTATATTTTCTTATCTTTAAGCCCAATAATAATCAGTTTTATGCTATTTTTGGTCCATCAAATGTTTTAGAACTAAGAGAGATGTACTAAGATAGGAGAAGATTGTTTGAAATCAGATTAATAATTTTTATATTTATAACCAAATTTGTACATTATTATCATCCTTTTATTTTTGCTATTCTTTGATTGCCAAATATTTTGTATGTTTATGATGTAAAAATAAGTAATTGGAGGATAATAAAAAAAATGTAATGATGGTTTTGAGTTATGTAATATATAAAATCTGACAAGAAGTGTATTAATCACAACTTGTGAATGTGTGGAATGCCAGGCCTCCATCGTGGTTTGGATCCCACGTTAAACTGTAGGTCTTCAGTTTCAACTCACAATCACCCTACCATTACACATTAGCATAAGTGTGTACAACCCGAATGGGTAGTAAGATGTGGTGCTGCTAATAATAATAATAATAATAATAATGATGATAATAATGGTAATAATAATGATGATGATGATAGTCTGAATGCATTGCACATTTTCTTAAAGGCTAGAAAAAATTGTAAAAATTAATTAATATTACATTTTTTAGTATTTGTTTGTTTTGTGAAAACGAGATGATGCAGATAAGTTTGTCAAACTATAGATAATGCTAACTTTTCTAAAGTCACACTTCCACTATTCTGTTATTTGCCAACCTTCTTACCAAATGACCTGTCCACTTGATAATACTCTATCAATTAGAGTACGTGGACACTGGCCTAACCATTTAACTATGGTTTTAACATATCTACCTTTCATCACATTGAATACCTTCTGAAATAATGCTTCCATCACCCTTCATAAATCTCTAAATATCATGAAGGCCACTTAACAGAAACACAACCATTAATATATACAAGAGAGACTCCATCTTTTAGCAGTGGCTATAATTGTACAGTTCCTGTCAAAACATTCTTGTGCTGTGTTATCATTTTCTATAACCTGCTTTGGTAGTCACTTGGTCTAAGGCGGTACTTTCGCAATAGACTAGACTGCCGATGACGGGGAGATCATGTTTCGATCCTGGCCGAGTGTATTGTTGGTGGTTTTTCCTAAATGGTTTTCCACTCCATGCAAATGTGGGTACACTTCCTCTGAATTCACTCTTTCTAATTCCTAACCAATTCGATTTATTAGTACATATATAACATGCAGTAAGACACGGTGCCTAAAAATAATCCTTTTATATCACTCTGCAGAAGAATGTGTTTGTCTGAATTATTTTTTATCAGAGGGATTAAGAGTAGCTGCTAAAGTGTGTGTGTGTGCGTGTGTGTGTGTGTGTAAACAATGACATTGTTTATATTCTGATAAATTCAGGGAATTTCATGCGGAAAGAAAAGGTCACAGATAGAGTAGATCATCTTATAAACTTTGCTCACATTTTCAGATACTTTTGTGGTAATTTTCAAAATATTAAGACATATCAGCCTAGTCATTTAGGGTTTGTGCAAGTTGGACTTCCATTCTACGCCGATTTTAGTTAGTTGTAAGTATAAAGTTAAGAAGAGTCACGGAACCTGCTTGTGCGGAACTCAAACTAATGATGAGTACATCAGTGTTGGCCTATTCTCAGAAAATGTTCGGATTTTAAATTAAATAGAATAATTTAATACCCC
>CABFVZ010003980.1:49653-60179 GCA_902151445.1 Timema monikensis | reverse complement strand
GCCGCCAGCATAGAAGTCCGACACCTTTACCCCTAGACCACCAGGTCACCTACCTCTCGAGTGTTAAAGACAGGGTGATTCCAGTGCGCCCAGCACTACAAATGGCATGTCGGACTCTAGTGAGCAATAGCACAGAGGAAGGAAAGAGAGTATTTAACGGAACAAATGTTGTCGTTAGGTTAACAGACTTCTGCCCAGGTTACAAATCCCCAACACTTCTCCATCATCAAGACAGGAGCCAGACCCGTAATGGGGATAATTAGAGAGGATCGCTGGGGGTTATTTATGCCAGTCCTGGGATGATCCTTCCACGCCATCTTGAATTGCAAATAAGAGTGAAACCAAAGTTTAGCTACAGAGCCCCCTGCCCTTCCTCGAGAATACAGACTGGTTTGCCTACCCATGAGGTGTTTCCCCGGACAGACGTCACATGAGTAGGACATGTAAATAACCCAATCATCCGAGGAGGGCAGGAGGGACATTACCTACCCTAAACAAAAGTTTTCGTCCACCTTAAAATAAGTATCCCCCCCCCCAACAACACCCGCTTCCCCAAAGAAATATTTCAAATCCTCGCATATTATCGATTATAAAGCTGAAAGATGGCCTTAAATCAATTCCTAATTACTTCGAGGTGGATTCAATTTTTAAAAATTTGTTGGGAAAGACAATTTTAAAAAGCTTCTAAGGGCATATTTGTCATTAAAAAAACAACAGGCGAGTAGCACTCCAAATATTTTCTAAGGCCGTTTATAAAATTGAATTAATGATTGCTCTTCTATGAGATTCACAAGCTCTGACAAAGAGATGGGATTAGGTTAAGTGGCTGAGATCAGATCCAGTGGAGGGGAAGAGAGAAAGGAAAATGTAGCTTGGTTTTAGAGATTAGATGGAGGGCTGTGTCAAATATTAAATACACTATATTAGGAAAGTAAGATGTTTAGCCGTTCGCTCTGTTGGGAAGGGGTAATTTATCTCAAATTTACTGACCTCGTTTCACCAACCCAGTCCTTGTTTCACCAACCAAGTCCTCGTTTCACCAACCCAGTCCTCGTTTCACCAACCTAGTCCTCGTTTCACAAACCCAGTCCTCGTTTCACCAACCTAGTCCTCGTTTCACAAACCCAGTCCTCGTTTCACCAACCCAGTCCTCGTTTCACCAACCTAGTCCTCGTTTCACAAACCCAGTCCTCGTTTCACCAACCCAGTCCTCGTTTCACCAACCCAAGCCTCGTTTCACAAACCCAGTCCTCGTTTCACCAACCAAGTCCTCGTTTCACCAACGCAATCCTCGTTTCACCAACCCAGTCCTCGTTTCACCAACCTAGTCCTCGTTTCACAAACCCAGTCCTCGTTTCACCAACCCAGTCCTAGTTTCACCAACCAAGTCCTCGTTTCACCAACCCAGTCCTCGTTTCACCAACCTAGTCCTCGTTTCACAAACCAAGTCCTCGTTTCACCAACCCAGTCCTCGTTTCACCAACCCAGTCCTCGTTTCACCAACCTAGTCCTCGTTTCACAAACCCAGTCCTCGTTTCACCAACCCAGTCCTCGTTTCACCAACCCTGTCCTTGTTTCACCAACCCAGTCCTTGTTTCACCAACCCAGTCCTTATTTCACCAACCCAGTCCTCGTTTCACCAACCCAGTCCTTGTTTCACCAACCCAGTCTTCGTTTCACCAACCCAGTTCTCGTTTCACCAACCCAGTCCTCGTTTCATCAACCCAGTCCTTATTTCACCAACCCAGTCCTCGTTTCACCAACCCAGTCCTCGTTTCACCAACCCAGTCCTTGTTTCACCAACCCAGTCCTTATTTCACCAACCCATTCCTCGTTTCACCAACCAAGTCCTCGTTTCACCAACCCAGTCCTCGTTTCACCAACCCAGTCCTTGTTTCACCAACATCCCAGAAGACGCTTTGGAGCCGGAATGTATTATAGTTAAGGCTTGAAGGTGTCGTCAAACATGTCAAGTGTCTCGGCCTGACCAACTAGACTACTAGACTACTAGACTACTAGACTACTACACTACCAGACTACCAGACTACTAGACTACTAGACTACCAGACAACTAGACTACTAGACGAACAAACTATGTGACGTGTTTAGCGAGAGCTGTCAGATCAATGTGACCCACAATCCAGAGTGTTTTCTAGAGTGTGACCAAGGGTGTACGCTAGTAGTTCACTCCCTAGAGGATAGAAGGGGTGGTAATGCGATTTCGAGGGCAGGGGTTGGTGTCAGAGACCGCGCAGGGATAGTAATGTAGTGGGGGTGGACAACATAAAGGAGCTTTATATATCTCTCTTTGATACGAGCTTCGCTACTTTCAAAGGAAAAAAAACAACTCATCGCTATTGCCCTCTGCCCTTCTTGCATGGAGTCACCACGAAAAACGAACTAAACTATGCCCACATACATACACAAGACTCTCAACTTAGCTGTTATCAATTATCCTTCGATCCTATTCTGAAGTACGTGGTACGATTTTCATTGGAAGATCCTTTTTACAAAATACAAACATGTGTTTTTGTCGTCAACATTGATAACATTTCACTATATTATTATTATTATTATTATTATTATTTATATGTATCGATGATATCTATCAAAAGTGACAGCTGCGTGTCACATGACTTGACGTATGAATACATGTAAATACATTTAGTATCATTTATATCTGTCGTATATGGTTCATATGAGAGTGGTACTGTAGCCGCGAGATTCAATAAGAGCGACACGAACTGGGCTGTTAATATAACAGTAATATTTGTGATGTAGTTAACAGGAAGTTAATATAACAGTAATATTTGTGATGTAGTTAACAGGAAGTGCGTCACTTTAATCAAACATAACAAACAAAACAAGTGAAATATGTGGATGATAAGAGAGAGAAATATTTAAGAGCGTACTTACGATTTAGAAGCGCTGTGAAGCGGTGTTACTTAAAATTTAACCTAAGGAACCACTATTTTAAAAAAAAAGGAACAAGCACCCTTTCACCTTCTTAAGGGCCCTCTTTTCCCCTTTTCACAAATTAGAACTTTGAGGCAATGTACAGTCGAATTTTATAAATCCTATAATTGAATATTATTCTAGTTTTTGTATATTATATGAACAAGAGCCTTAACGAATCTCTCTCTATTTTCCCCTACATTATGGATTTTCTTTTGAAACAGAATGCCGATGCAGGAGAAAAGTTTAATTTCTTTGGAAATGGCGGATTTAAACTGTTATTCCTTGACATCGTGTGAGGTAGAACAAATCTTTTCAAATCGAAACTTTTCGAGTAATTAAATTAAAAGACCTGAATTTTACCAAATGAGATTTTAATTAGTTTTCTAATAAACATTTGAGAAGTAAAGGGATTTCCTACGTAGCCTCATTAAACGTTATATTACCTCCCACCCCCCCTCACCGACCCAACAGAAAATACAAATAAAAGACAGAAATGACGGAGGAAAGAAATGAAGATGGCTAAGTAAAGTTAGCTTACAGCTGAGTAGATATTAAAAATGTGAACTCACTGTTTATTGCTGGAAGACGTCTTCTTTACCAACGCTAGCATTTCCCAACTCAGTTTCATTCAAAATAAAGGTTGAAATATTAATTTAGAAAACAAATCTATGATGAAGTCATCTAATAAATAAATACAGCAAACAAAAATGTAGTGGATTGGGTTATAAACATACTAAGATATATCATGTTTAATTATTAAAATATATAAAACTATTGAATTATATTGACTAATCGTAGCGAAGTTTGGTTTTAACTTGACCATATGGCATTTCATCTGTCCGTATATTTGTCCCGCGATAACTGTTAAAATGTATGGCCCGATTTAACGAAATTTGGCAAGAACACACTTTTAAACTAGGCCGAGCGATGTATGATTATGGTTTTTTTTAATCTAGTTATCCGTTTCAATATAGCGGCTACTCAAAACGGTTTTATGTTTAATAAGTCATCTCAAGTGATTTGAATTTATAATTTCTAAACAATCTATCGAGTATCTAGGACCTATTAAAAAAAATTACATCTAGTAAGAAACTGGCGTCTTAATCCGCGTGATCAGCGGTTAATCTCTATTGATTTAATGTAATATTGAATATGTCTATCATTTATTTTCTGTATAACTTGATCACTTGGGAGAAATCCAAGGAGAAATTACAGGAGATATTTCAACTCGACATCTAAAGGTAAATTTTAAGATAATTCAACTTGAGATCCAAAGAGAAATTATAGGAGATATTTAAGACTGTGATAACGATAAAAACATGATATAGTTCTTAACCTGATGTACTTAGCATTTTTTGAATGAAGGAAACGAGGTTTACTAATCAGAGAGCTACAAGTATAAATATTTACTAGAGTCAAAGTTGTTGTTTATCTTTCTTTTTTTTTAAATATAAATTAAGTTGGGAAATACTCGCAAATTGAGTGTATAAACTTACCTGGCATTATATAATACAAACAATGGCACACCTCCATACAACTTACCTGAAATAGAAACAAAAATACGTAGATTAGTTAAGGAAGTACACTAGGGTGTTTTATTTTTCCAAATATGTGATTTTCATATGACTTTGCTTACGCCCCGAGTCTCAGTTATGTAAGAGATATATATGCCCAAACTAGTGGAATTTCTGATATTAAAGTGATTTGCACTAATGGGTTTCTCCTGTATTTCTTTCATCTTTTGCAGGTAATTGAACTTGAAAATGGGAACCAAAAGAGGAATTTGGCTGCAAGAAAAGGTGACTAGTGGTGAGTTTTTAGAAGCTCGGCTACCTTCAAAGGAACCAGTACTTTTAGTTTATATTTACCATCATAAGGAAATGAAAGAAACACTTTCGGATGCTGCTAAAGCTATCAGTACTAAACTACAGGAAGTGTGAAGGAAAGCAAATATCCCTGTTAAGACGGAGGGGAATACCCGTGTTGGTATACAGAGGCTGTACAAAGAATACCAAAATCTGGGTAGAGAGAAATCGAGAAACGCGGATAAAGCAAATGTGAAACGGCAGGTTTGGAAAGGTGATCTCGTCGAGTTATTTGACATTTTCCGGAAAAATGTGATGGGCATGACTAGCGTATCATCATAAGAAGATAAAGAATTTCTTAGGTCACAAAGAGAAGATCAAGTTAGTTCGTCAATGAGCGGAGTAGAAGAGGTTTTCGCCACGAAAATATGAACTAAGTGTACAAAAGAAGAAATAAAAGATACTATAACATATAATAATAAATATTAAAAAGCTATCGCTGAAATCGATAAGATAGTTATACTGGAAGACTCATCTCCATCATTATCAGCACCTAGTGACCAAGAGGCCGCGTTTTCGCCTCCTGCAACGAAACAATTACGTTCAAGTCCTAGATTAAAACCTCCTGATCAGACACTCACGTCAGTAGTGGTTGAAATGGCAGTTATGGCTCACTTCCTCACATAAGAATAACATTGATCAGTGGCGGATCAGGAAATATTATTTTGGGGGGTTGACAGTTTTATCTTAGGCTCTCCTTACTATTGAGCTGGGTAAATTTCTTTCATACGAATAGTATTAAGACTCCTCAAAGTGATTGAGTGGCGAATAGGGGAATATTATTTTTGCTCAGATGATAGAGATTCCCGAGGAAAAAATCCCGTATGGGATCGATGCAGATTTTGAGTTTTAATACTAAAATATCAGGATGTGCACCTAACCCCAATCACTCATCAACTACAAAAATGACGAGCATACCCCATCAGGATTTGCATATGTAATAGTCGGTTCCAAAGGTAAATGTGTGAAACCCCCGGTTGTCTATAGTGGTTAAAATGTTGTGGACACCTTTCTTCATAAACTTGTTGAAGAAGAAACTATGATCATCGAGATGAAGAAAATTGCTGTCCCTATGCGCATCACCCCTGAATAAGAAAATGGATTCATTTCGGCTAACGTATGTAATATCTGCTAGAAGGAGTTGGGTCAAGACCGCGTCCGTGACCACTGTCATCTCAGTGGAGCTTATCGGGGTGCATCTCATAGTATGTGCAATATTCAGTTTCAATATACCAAGAGAATACCCGCCATATTACACAATTTAAAAAATTATGAAGCCCATATTATCATGCAGAAAATTGGGAAGTTTACAGCCAGAAGAATAAAATGTATTCCGAACAATATGGAGAAGTATATCTCATTCAGTCTTGGCTATTTACAATTTATTGACTCGTTCCAGTTTTTAAGCACATCTATTGAAAAATTGGTTGAAAATTTGTTACATATTGTTGGGAAAACTCAATTTAATACACACCATGAAAATATTCCTTTTGATAAAGTAGATATTCTGTTACGAAAAGGTGTGTTCCCTTATGATTACATGGATTGCAGCAGTAAACTGAAAGATAGTCAATTACCACAAAAATCCACATTCTATCATCAGATACACAAAGAACATATTTCAGAAAGTGACTACGCCCATGCTAAAACTGTTTGGGAAAATTTTGAAATGAACACTATGGAAGATTATCAAAATGTATATGTTTTAAGAGATGTTCTTACTTTTAGCAGACGTCTTCGAATACTTTCGCTCTTTGTGTTTTGAGTACTATAAATTAGACTGTCTACATTTTTGCACAAGCCCTGGATAAGCATGGGCGGCATTTTTTAAAGATGTCCAAGGTTGAGTTGGAGCTACTAACTGACATTGAAATGCATTTATTCATTGAAAAGGGGATACGTGGTGGGGCGTCTCTGATTTCTAATAGACATTCTGAAGCAAACAACTGCGAAATGATGGATTTTAACCTTGAAAAGAAGGTGAAGTTTATCACATATTGGGATTGTAATAACCTATACGGGACTGTTATGTCTGATTGCCTTCCTCAGAGTAATTTTAGGTGGTTGAATAAGAGTGAAATAGCAGAGCTCAATATAATTTCAGTTGCTGTTGATATCACTGCTGGTTATATATTAGAAGTGGATCTAGAGTATCCGGAAGAAATTCATGACAAGCACTAGTGACTATCCACTTGCTCCTGAAAAAGTCATAGTTACTCCTGAGATGTTATCCCCATTCTCTAAGTATATGCAATCCAAGCTGAACTCTTCCACCAGCGGGAAAACAGAAAAGCTAGTGCCCAACCTAAACAGTAACAAAATTATGTGGTAGCCTACCGTAATTTAAAACTGTATATTTCCTTGGGTATGAAGCTTCAAATGATACACCGAGTACTAACTTTCAATCAGAGCGCTTGGTTGAAGCCATATATTGATTTTAATACATCCCAACGAAAAAATGCAGTAAATGGATTTGAAAAGGACTTTTTTAAACAAATGAACAACGCAGTATTTGGGAAGTCGATGGAGAATCAAAGACATCGTGTAAATGTTCAATTACTAATTAATGAAAAAAGGCTGAAGAATCGTATTGCTTCACCAGCATTTATTGACAATCTTCCCGGAAGAGTTAGTTGGGGTTCACGTGAGAAATATAAACCTACTTTTAAATAAGCCTATCCATGTAGGCTTTGCAAGCTTATATATAAGCAAGGTTATCATGTATAACTTTCATTATAATTATGTTAAAAGGAAATATGGACAAAATGCAAAGCTCTTATTCACAGACACAGACTCCCTCTGCTACGAACTGAAAACAGAAAATGTATGTCATACTGCAGTGATTCTCGAAGAAGCCATATGAACGCTCTTAAGGTGGTCAATGATACCGTAGAAAGAGGAATTTCTCTGATAAAAAAAATTTAATGAATCGGTCAGGGACGAACAACAAAAACAATTCTTGTCGAGGCTAGTCGAGCATCAAAGAAAAGTCGTCATCAAGCGAACCTAAGAAGGGATTGCATCGTTCAAAGTTGATTAATATATCACATGTTTTGCCTATCATACTACTTATTAAATTTAGTGTCTAGTTTTAATATTATTTTAAGTTTGTGATTTCAAGTTTTACCAATAAAAGTAATTAACATTGAAAAACTGTATTTTTTTTCCCACTTTTACAAAACTGATCAAAGTGTGCAACCTCTAAATATTATCAAATATTCTTGAAATTTGGCATATATCTTTTATATCACTGAGACTCAGGGCGTAAGCAAAGTTTGCAAAAATTTTACATTCAATTTTTTGCATTACAAAATGAAACACCTTCAAGTACACACAGAGCTATCTACTTGTTCAGGGAAATAACGAATGGCGTAGATGGAATAACATTTTGATAAATTTCTGAAAGAAGGATTGTTTTAGTCAAACGGTCCCGATGACAGATTATGAATGTTTACACTTCAATCGTTATTTGGTTGTGGATCTGTGTATGTGACATATGTGTACTATACTCACAGGCTTTATGTGGTTTGGAGGGAACGCGAGTTTAGTTCTGTATTTTTTAGGTTTGAATAGCAAAAAATATATTTATTTTTTACCTACTGTATGACTTTAGGAACACAAAAGTTAATTGCCACACTTACAGAAGTACCCCACCTATCCCTATCCTGAGATAGTTCTATCCAGTCCAACTCATTACACCCTATCCCTATCTTGAGCTAGTTCTATCTAGTCGACCCCATTACACCCTATCCATATCTTGAGCTCGTTCTATCCTGTCCACCCCATTACACCCTATCCCTATCTTAAGTTAGTTATATCCAGTCCACCCCATTACACCCTATCCCTATCTTGAGCTAGTTCTATCTAGTCCACCCCATTACACCCTATCCCTATCTTAAGTTAGTTATATCTAGTCCACCCCATTACACCCTATCCATATCTTGAGCTAGTTCTATCCAGTCCACCTCATTACACCCATCTCTTTCAGGTCCATTTTAATGTTATCCTCCCATCTAAGTATTTCCAGTGGTTCTTCCCATTGGGTTTGCCAGTCAGTACCTGAACACGGTTATAGATCTCTCATTCACACAACATGTCTTGTAATCTACGAGACTTGACTATCCTAACACTGTATCATGATGCGTTCAGGGTGTATAACGTCAATTCGCCATAGGACTGGTGGTAACTGACAGCCAGCAGAAGGTGTGAAAACAGTTAAAATAAAAACATATTTAAAAACAAATTGTTTGCCGTGAAAGTTGTGGCTGCCTAAAGTGACAACTCAACATGTGGTTTAGCGGATGGATACATGAGAGTATATCTGGTAGCTAAAGCTACCTGACAGTTACCTACACTCATACCTTAGGTGAGGTGTATAACTCATCATTATGTAGCCATCTCCACTCCCTTAATATGAATACAATATTGCTCTTGTAGATGTGTTTAGTTTAATGTTCTACCCAAATTGATCTTCTCATCAATTACAAACATGTCCATGATAGGCAGGACTTTTGAAAATACATCCATATTTTATGCGATCAACATTAACAACGCTTTACTATATAATTAGTGTTATTTTATATGTACTACTAATGTATATCAAAAATGACAGTGGCAGATCACATGACTTGACGTATGAATACAGTAAAGTAAATCTAGTTGTTCTTCCTAAGAAAATTGGACTGGAGATGTATCTACTGAACAAGAACAAATATTTTATATTTTTTGGCCAAAAATGTTTTATGTTGTAAAAACTATGCTTGTGTTCCCTTCCTCCCCCCTTAAAGGATGTTCACGCGGTCTGGGACGCCAAGTTCACAGAATCACAAGAAATGTTGATGAAACTGGTTTATATTGTACGCTCTTCCACTTCGTATCAATAAAATAATTATAACTATCTGGAATGGCGACTGTTTAAGATTTCCCTGACTTCTTTCTGTCGCATTGAATTCCCTGACGCATATTAACTCTGATCAGGCCAAAGGCGCCGAGTTCAATTCTCAGGGCAAGGTAATCATGTTTATTTTAATATAGTGCTTTTATATCCTCTGACCTGGTTTCATAAGTCTGATTTTTATTTTCTAAACTTCCTATCTGGATCAATTTGATTCCCTTGCCTCCCCCCCCCCTTTAGTCCGCTGACAACCCAGACGTGTGAATGATGAGTTCATACCGCGCCCTGACGTGCTCGCATGGAGACAGAACCCAGACCATTCACCGCAGTATTCAGAAGGTGTCCAGATAAGAGGACGCTCAAAGGATCCTTACACGACCAAGCCAGTGGCGTTAGCAGCGCAACTACAGGCCCTAATGTCTCGCCGAATGAATGGGAAAGGCCGAAGAAAGCATATTACACCAAAGAGCAAACTAAAATCCAACAAAACACGGGAAAGTCGTATAGAGCAATCGTAGAAAATATACCGAAATGAGGCACGGACAAAAAATATAAAATAAAATGATAAAAGAAGCTTTGTTAATAAATATGGAAAGTCGCGAGGAAAAATAACAACAAGCGAGCGGTAAAAGAAGAAAGAGGAATTCGATAGAAGCTGTGATATATGGGAGCAATGATAGATGGAGGCTGTGCTAGATGGGAGCAATGATAGATGGAGGCTGTGCTAGATGGGAGCAATGATAGATGGAGGTTGTGTTAGATGGGAGCAATGATAGATGGAGGCTGTGCTAGATGGGAGCAATGATAGA
>CABFVZ010003980.1:33200-44974 GCA_902151445.1 Timema monikensis | reverse complement strand
TAGATATACCCTGGTAGAGGAGAGGTGGCTAACAGTCGTTAGATATACCATGTTAGAGGAGAGGTGGCTAACAGTCGTTAGATATACCAGGGTAGAGGAGAGGTGGCTAACAGTCGTTAGATATACCCTGGTAGAGGAGAGGTGGCTTACAGTCGTTAGGTAAACCCTGGTGAAGGTTTATTTGGGCTCTTATTTTTTAGTGTATAATATTTGTTTAGTTATAATCTTAGCTCATTAAATCCTCAATTTTGGTCAAGTTTAAAGGAAGGCGGAAGCTCTACACTCCATACTTAACCCGTAAGATTATTATTGTTTATCCGAAGAGCTATGAACAGGACTGGGAGTAGAAGCGCCCAAACCTCCGCTCCGTGGGTGCGTCATGACACTTCGTTTGTTTGTTTGTAAGGAAGTGGTTGTTAGCACCGCGCCCTGCTGCCCATTCAGGTTATACTCCTATGTGCTAATTGTGTTAATAAGTTAGGGATGATAAAGATTGAATTTAGAGGAATTGTACCTGCATTTGCATGTAGGGAAAGTGGAAAATCATTGTAGAAAAACTATGTAAGCCCAACCGGGATTCGAACCCTAATCTCCCCGTCATCGGCGGTTTATATTATTGTGAGGGCGACGCCTTAGACCATACGGCCACCGAAGCAGGTTGTAATGAAGTTAAAGTTAGCTTTCTAAATAACAATTTCAGGTCTGACTACTGACCTAAGGGTCCCGGAATGGCCAACCGATTTAAAACTAACCAAACTTGGGCAACCCCTTCACAGTAATGAATTAAAGGCCGGTAGACTCGGTGCTTATTCTAGAATTAAGTTTGTTTGTAAGTCACACGACGATAGAATCTGTTGGTTCGTAGTGTGCACGTTAAATACCGCAAAATAAATGAGAGCTGGTAATTATATCATCCAGGTGCGGTTTGTTACCAGGGCTATCCCCACTTGATGGGACTGTACTAGGTAAACTGTTCCCTCTCTCCATCCCCCTCTAGTAGTTCAGTAACCAGTCTCTCCATCCCCCTCTAGTAGTTCAGTAAACAGATGCGCTAGTGATAGCAGTAAGGCCACTGTGTTACTCAAAGCGTGGTACGCAGAATTCCAAGTAGTTTCGTAATAATAATGAAGTAAAGAATGTTGATAAAATTATTACAAACATTTAAAATAATTTATTTTCTGCCTGATTTCTAAATCCCCACCCCCTCCTACCACTAGTTTCCAAGGCCCCTGTGCTCCATTTAGCGGTCCTAAACTTAGAGAAGCCCTGCTTTAAGGTGTCCGACTGTAAACCTATTACCAATGACAGTTTTAGATTTATAAAAGTTATCACAAAGAGCCAAAGTGTTTTTGCTGGAAATAAAAAGGGGGCAGGCGAAGATAGTCTTATCATGTGCGCACTATGTAGAGGGAGGGGGAGGGGGGCGAACCAATATAGTCTCTCGGTGTCAAACAATCCGGGACCCGAGTCTTATCGGCTCACGACCCCTGAGTTGAACCACTAGCCGAGAGAGATGAGGCTGGTCACAAAGAGGTGTGAAGATCCAATGTTGGTTCGGTCTCGTCTTTATAACTGTTGTAATGTTCGCCAGATGCGTATTATTGGTTACTCTCACTGATTGGGACGAGAGATAGTCTTACTACCCATTCACCACATACATTTACGTACTAATTACACTCGTGGTTAAGGGATGAGGAAAGTTGAATTTAGAGGAAGTATACCCGCATTTTCACGTAGAGAGATAGGAAACTATTTATATATAAAAAAACACCCATAAACCCGACAACAAATTTGAACCACGATCTCTCCGTCATCGGCAGTCTAGTCGATTGGAAGAGTAGCGCCCTAGACCATGCGGCCACTGAAGTGGGTGAGACCAACTATGAACACAAGTATAAAAACCAACAACTTCATTGGCATTTTTAAATAATAAGAGATCCGCACTGATGGTAGGTTGGTCTAGTACGTCACTTTCGTGTTGTACTGTATTTCCGGTGACGGAGAGATCGGAATTCATATCCCGGTCAGTTGTATTTTTATTTACTATTTCCCACTCGCCCTCCACGACAATATGTGTACATTTTCTCTTAAATTCTATCTTCCTCATCCCTATTCCATATGAAGGGTACTAAGCGGTGAAATAATAATAACCTATCAAGGTGAGACTGCTACCACACTTGGTTCCTCTATGGTGTGGTTTATAAGATAATCATAGTGTAATCAGTCGAGGTAAGACTGTTTTATTTAGAAAGTGGACGTTAAATATCATATGATAATAACTGTAACATGATTTAAATCTTGTTACATTCAACCAAATATCATGTACAAACACGCATTTAAACGCTTTTTTGATGGAATTATGTCAATCAATAAGGCACATATTTGCTCGAGAGCGTGTCGTTACTCGAATGGTTGTATAAGGTTAACTCGCTTTGCCAGTGGATGTAAACAAATGTAATCCCAGAGCAGTTTTTTGATAGGTCTTACCTTTTAGCCACAAGAGACCTCCAAACAAAGGTCCGCACCGACTTTAAAGTTGCTCCAGCATTTTGATTTTTTTAGGGGGGCATGTTAATTTTTTTTTAACTTTTTGGAACTTTCCCGTCGGTTACAGGCTAGAATCTATAAGTTTGCCAAATGTCAAGTTTCTATCTCACCTGAAAGCGGGTAGACATTAATGTCAGTGGGTGAGTCAACCATGTGGCTTTATAGTAATATAATATAATTAGGATGTTTGTTTTGGTGGACGAGAGGCCACCCATATTACAGGGACATCATTTGTTTGGACAGGAAGTTCCGTTTATTAAAACTGTACACCGTTCTATTTAGACTTTACTTGCTCTACATCCGGGAAGCGATTAAATTGAAGGTTTAATAAATTTAGATTAATTCTAGTTGGTTTTTAAAATATATTTGAAACGTAATTGTGAACGGTGGCAAACCGTGTATTGTTTTAGCTGAGGTAATAGTGCATTTGACCAGCGAAGAGTTATTTTCCTAAATTATTTCTCACTCTCCATCCACGCGAATGCGTGGTAGAAATGCTCTAAATTCTAGGTTTCTGTACCTTGGCACCACTATCGTTATATTAAGATAGCCTGGAGGGTGGTAGGACTAGGCGTACAAAGGATAGTGAAGATACCTGAATGGATAGACTAAACCTAAATAGGAAGTATCCACACACATTCTGGGAGACTTGGAAACATAGCACCACTTGACACCACGACCCACAGTACCACTTGATGCCACGGCCCCTAGCACCACTTGACGCCACAGCTCCTAGCACCACTTGACACCACGGCTGCTAGCACCACTTGACACCACGGCTCCTAGCACCACTTGACACCACGGCTGCTAGCACCACTGGACACCACGGCTCCTAGCACCACTTGACACCACGGCTGCTAGCACCACATGACACCACGGCTCCTAGAACCACTTGACACCACGACCCCCAGACCACTTGATGCCACGGCCCCTAGCACCACTTGAAACCACAGCTCCTAGCACCACTTGACACCACGGCTCCTAGCACCACTTGACGCCACAGCTCCTAGTATCACTTGACGCCACAGCCCTTAGCACCACTTGACGCCACAGCCCCTAGCACCACTTGACACCACGGCTCCTAGCACCACTTGGTACCACGACCCCCAACACCACCTCAGACTGACAAGACGGTGCTGGTTAATTCTCCAAGTTTACACGACAGGTTTGTTCAATGCATCATACCCAGTCTCACCAAGACAAGTAACTAACACTTCCAGGCATCAAACATGCACGAGACGTCACACCCTCGTCACAGGGCACTTCAGAGTTAGCTGGAGTACAGTCACCTCCAACAAGGTCAGAGTTAGCTGGAGTACAGTCACCTCCAACAAGGTCAGAGTTAGCTGGAGTACAGCCACCTCCAACAAGGTCAGAGTTAGCTGGAGTAGAGTCACCTCCAACAAGGTCATAGTTAGCTGGAGTACAGTCACCTCCAACAAGGTCAGAGTTAGCTGGAGTACAGCCACCTCCAACAAGGTCAGAGTTAGCTGGAGTACAGCCACCTCCAACAAGGTCAGAGTTAGCTGGAGTACAGCCACCTCCAACAGGGCCAGAGTTAGGTGGAGTACAGTCACCTCCAACAACACCAAGGTTAGGTGTGTGTGGATCCAGTGGCAGTCAGGGGTTCGATAACTCCGGACTGACTGAAATAGAAGTGGCTTACTATTCTGTCAAGGATAATGCTGGTACATTTTTATTAAGTCCACCACCCTTTTCTACGTATAATGTAAGCTGATACACATAGTCTGTTTTAGCAGTCGAACGTACAAACTAAAAGGAACCAGTTCGAATCCCGGTCGCTGCACCAGGGTTTTTGTTCTTCGATCCTTGTTTAAGGCGAGTGCTGGTGAATCCCCTCGTCAAGTCTAACCTTCTTAGAGTATAGGTCGTCAGATGGATAAATCCTGCGCCAGGATCAGAGAGACGGGAGGTAATCCTCAAGAGCGACTCCACAAGAATAATGCGGTATGTCCGGCTCTTGAACCAGGCGGGCGAGTCAAATAAGAATGTGAGTCTGTGAGAAATAGCTGTGGATCGATTGCGGGTGGGCGAGAAGGGGGCGTAGCCATCCTCTCGGAGATACGAACAAAAACCAGAGGACATTTTCCGGATGAAGTGACGCAGTCTTCAGGTAGCAATCGGTGGAGGAGAAAAAACTGTTACGCTTTCAAACAGGAATTAACTTCAGTTCTATCCCCTTACAACTTACAACACTTTCTGCATCCAATTTCAAATAAACAATATGACAACAAATGTAGTTTTAGAAACATTAGAGTTAATTTGTTGTAAAATATAACATAGCCCATCAGGTTTCCGTGAGCATTCGTAAGTTTACTATATTTCAATTTATCAGAGTCGTGTCATGGAGTGTTGCCAGAATAAGCAGATTTAATTTTAACTTGTGAATCGTTCTCATTGGCCAGATATCCCCGAACACACGTGAGGTATGTAGAGTACCCTATGATGGGTCAAATGGGGACAGAGTGGGGACGAACATATCAAAGGTACAGTTTAACAAGCTCTGCTTGCCCTGGTAACACTCCGCGGCAAGGCACTTCAACTCATCTAAGTTTAGTTTACCACCAGTTCCAAGTTTCAAATCTCAACCGGATGTACGGAGTTTTTAAAATAATTTCTCCCTCTCCCTCAAGGCAAATACGGGTACATTTCGTATCAAATATACCTTCCTCCATCCTGAATACACAATATATTGACCAGACGCGATGGTTAAAATATTTTTTGTAAACAAACGTCTTTGTAAATTATCTACAGGAGATTATTAAAATCTACTCTTTGTGGAAATGTTAACAGGATGTTGTGTTTCTTAGAATCAAGCTTGTGTTCCCAAAATTCAATTGTTTCTGTTTCGCTCCCATGATGCTTTGTTCGGAGACACAACAAAAAACGATACAACTCATCAAAAGGTTTTAAATATGCCCCGGGGATCAAATGGTTGCGAAAGTTAAATAACAAGATACAAGTCAAACAGACGAATATAAAAGAAGTATCTTGCGACTTATATTAAATATATTAAAACTATTGGATGTTGCTCAAGTTGTAACGTGACATCAGTTGGTTTGCCGGTGTGACTCCCACACAGCAGCTAGGATCGAGGTTCGAATCTGACCAACGTACCGGGAACTAGTTTCTACACCCTACATATTTTCATCTCAGACGTAACGCATTACTTTCGTCTCGTTTGCTCTCCTCTAGTAAATTGGTAGTGGGTTGTTTTTGTTACCAGGGCTGGACGAGAAAATGGCGACCTTTGCTCAATAAAAGCCTCCGACAAAGTGTGTGAAAGTTTAGCAGGAGCCCGAGATTCGTGTGGACACCGGCTGACCCTATATCTGCTTGTATTTTTGTCCAGGTCGGCGAGAGATCGAGCGTGGAGTGGCGTCCCCCATCCTCGTACGAGTCAAGTTGAGAACAAAGACGCGGGTGTGTCACTCTCAACCTAGCCGACATCAACTGTGAGGAAGAAGATGTTGAGGAATATAGGCGAGGAGGGAGGGGTAACAACTACAAGATGGGTTGTAATATTACAGTCCAATATTCATATGGCAGCTAGAAACGATACTAGATCTAATTTCATGTATTCATACATCAAGTAATGCGATATGACACTGTTACTTTGATAGATATAGTCAATAGCTATAAAATAACAATAATAATACAGCAACATGTTGTCAAAGTTGACCGTGAAAAAATACTGTATGTTTGTATTTTCTAAAAGACTCTTCCTATAAAAATTGGACTGTAGTATGGTAAGAAGATACGTAGTTAAGAGTCGAACCCAGCATTCAAAGATTTGTTTTTGTTTTACTCCGCGTCCTTCTACTCGTCCGGGTTGTAGGCATTTTGAGCCTCTTCGGTCACTCTTGCAATAGACTGGACTTCCAATGACAGGAGGATCCGGGTTCTAATCCCAGTTGGGTGGTTTTTTTTAAATTTCACTCTCCCTTCAAGCAAATGAGGAAACATTTATCCAAACTTCTATCTTCCTTTTCCCGAATCATTAGTTTAATTGATATAATTTAGGCCTACACATACGCCTTTTAATTAAACTAATGGGGTAGGTAGAAGTTTAGAAGAACTGTACACGCATTTGTGTTGTGGAAGAGCGGGAAAACATTTATAATTTTTTTAATCACCCTGCATCCGACCGTGAATAGAACCACCGACCTTGGAGCTCTTGGGGTAAAGTGCTCACCTCAGGACCTGATGTTTGTGGGTTCAAACCTAGCTGGGGTCGACGGATTTTTCTTGAGCGATAAAAATCCGTAGCACAACTTCCTTCGGAGTGGAAGTTAAGCCGTTGGTCCCGTGTCGACTATGACTTGTAAAAGAATCCTGGAAGATAAGTGGAAATACCTTTCCCGTCAATATTGGTAGGCCCTTTCACTCTCGCTCAGAGAAATTACGTTGTGCTGATATAATTGGTCGGTTCAGAAAGTGCCAGTTAGATACCTAGATACAAAGAACCACGACCTTTTCCCGCCATCGGTTGTCTTTATTATCAAACGATATAATTGTTGTTTAAAGGCCCAATAGAGGGTGTGGGGAGGTTTGAACAGTCCCACGTGACCACTCTACATCTGCTGATTGGAGAGTTAGTTCCGCGCAATCTTCTTATCCGTGGGGATTAGACGTGAGGTTCATCCCCAAACTGGAGCATCATTGAAGGGGAGGTAGAGGTGGGGTGGGCTATTTTTACACATCCTCGAATCAAACTAACGTGGACTCATTTCCTTTAATGTGCCCTTATCTTCCCTAGATTTGTTTCCCTCACGTCTTAGTACCCGCTATGCTGATGCTCACACATTAATTACGCTGGAGAGAGAGAGAGGGGGGGGGGATGGTAGAACTTTAAAGATAATGTATCCGCATTTGCATGGTGGGAAACCACCTAGGAAAAAACACCGTCAGTACATCCGACCATGATTCGAACCCTGATCTCACCGTCCCCCGAGAATACCGATGCGAGTCGTGAATACAGGCCCCAACAAACCGACGCACGCACGCGCAAGTGTCTCAAAGATCTAATGTGTTTGTTTCCGAGCTATGTACAGCCCTGGTCTGTTTGTACAGTTCCTAAAGAAGTGAGAACTGTCCAGGATTTATGAAGAGACCAGGTCAGTTCACAAAGTCTCTCTGACAACACCGTCCGTCCAGGCGCGAGAATATGGGAACACTAAGATGAAGAAGAAGATGGAACTAATGAGCTTATCAAACACGGAGGTATTTCCAAACTTTTTAAAATGTTCCAACAGGGAAAGCTGCAGTGGGAAGAATCTAGTCTTGTTTCGTCCGAGAGGGGTTGAAAAAGAGGAACACACTTGGCTACAATTTATAAGCCCCCCCTCCCCTCCCCGCCAACCCTTAAGTAGGGGGTGGCAAGTTATTTTGAGGGGGGGTCCCTAGTTTCTCACCCCCACCCTACCCTGCCCTCGACCACTCTGACCAATGAATAAAGTTTATTAACTAAAGAGCAATCACAAACTATGGGATTCACTCCACGGGATTTTGTATCGAGTAAAAGGGATTACTTGAGCTTAGCGCTTTTTTAAAGATGGCTTTGTCGTATTTAGGTTCTTTTAAATAATTTATTTTCCCTCCACGTCCCCCGGGCTGTAACCAGATATCTAGGCTGAATGATATCAGATGAGGAGGACTTCCCCCCAAACCCGCTCTTAGACATGAGTACTGTACCTATGACTCAACTTTAACCTCAAACAGCATTATCAATAGCACAACTGGAAGATAAAATATATTTGTATTGTCTGGGAATTTTATGATCCAGTTAATATCAATGGGGTCACTATCACCTGAGACTGTGTGGACACGAGTATGTACATGTGGTCTTGTACTGTTCCCCTTGGATCTTTCATCGACAAGTTCAGGTATAGGAGGGTCAAGACATCGACACCATAACAATACATCCTATCCATAACTATTTTGTAATATAATGTAATATATAAATACAAATAAATCAAAGAGTTTGTGTGGGATGGGCATTGCGTGATATATCTCACATGCAGGTGTCTGAAATTATCAAAAAGTACCTCTTGTGCTTGGACATGTGCACCTCAAAGCCGGAATTTTAAAATTCATTAAAAGCTGGTTGGGGCAGTATAAATTATACACAATTTAATAACCATCAAGAACACAATAATACACAATTGGTTGTCAAGGTAATTCCATGACCAGATACACTTAATACACAATTGGTTGTAGATTTTTTTTTTTCTGTCTTGATCGCTAAATTAACTAAATACAAAGAGTAATTTACAGAATACATTTTAATATCAGAGGAACTATATTGTATTGGTTGTTTTGTAGGATATTGACATTAGTAGACAAATTGTGTTTCTTTATCAAATAAAACTTTCACATAGGTAACGTTTAAAAATCTTGATTTGATTTTATCCAATATTTACATAAACTATTCATACAAAGAGATTAACTCTCTCACTAAAAGGAAGCTTAGAATACAGAGTAGACAGGGAAATAATTAAATAGAATCCTATTACATATTTGTGAAAACATGTAACCTTAAACCCGCTTCGGTGGCTTCATAGTTTAAGGCATCACTCTCGCTATAGATGGGACTGTTGATTATGGAGAGATCAGGGCTCGAATCGGCAATACTGAGGGTGGTTTTCTTTAATGGTTTCCCACTCTCTCTCTCTAAGAAAATTCGGGTACTTTTTCTCTAAATTTAACTTCCACATATTCTTAGTCAAACACCAGAGTGCATATATTAGTCGTAATTTTTAAAATAAAATATAGCTTTAGAACGTGTGACAACTGGGCTGTTCTGTATTATAATAATTAAACAGGGATGTCTTATTTTATAAATTAAAAGTTCTAGTGTTTTATAGTTATTTTTATTTTAAGTAGATAAACAGTTTTTTGCTAAATATTTCACACGTTGAAGGAAAGTGAAGAGATGCGTACTCTAAAGGGGTATATCCAGCGACATTTCCTTCTCGAAGCTTCCTAAAAGAAAAAAGGTGTGGTCATCCAGGTGCGTTTCTGTACACAAAACTGCGTTGTATTTTTAAACAGAGACGTAGACGGATGTCGCCATACCTTGCAACTTAACACAAATAAATCTTACTACCCACTCTCATTTAAAATACCGTAATTTTGAATATAAATGTGAATACTAAATTATTGAGATATATAATTCCATATCATTACAAACTCACCATCTATTATGGATGCTGATTGGCAAAAAAATAAGAACACATTGAAAATAAAAAGGGTTGTTTCATAATTCAAACCCAATGGGTGTTTCAATAGTACGCGAGAACCTCCCTTGAGGTCACTGGTAAGTTGTCTGATAGGTGAGTTTTAATATATTTTTATATGTATATACCTTGACAACCAATTGTGTATTATTGTGTTCTTGATGGTTATTAAATTGTGTATAATTTATACTGCCCCAACCAGCTTTTAATGAATTTTAAAATTCCGGCTTTGAGGTGCACATGTCCAAGCACAAGAGGTACTTTTTGATAATTTCAGACACCTGCATGTGAGATATATCACGCAATGCCCATCCCACACAAACTCTTTGATTTATTTGTATTTATATATTACATTATATTACAAAATAGTTATGGATAGGATGTATTGTAATGGTGTCGATGTCTTGACCCTCCTATACCTGAGCTTGTCGACAGTTTGTATGGTGCCCCTGAGACTACACCACTAGGCAACCATCAAGGTGACCATTAGTAAAACAAGTGAAAATCATTGAAACTTGTGCGTAATAGGGTAATAGTTTTCAGCGATATTTAAAGCGCAGGCGCATTTGCACAAGTGGTACAAAAAATTACCGTGGTCTAACCCCTTGGCTCAACCGGTAGCGTGTCTGGGTTCGATTACCGGAGTGGACCTAAAAGGTATCATTGGAGAGATGTGGGTTTCCCCTTCCATTGTGTTGAATTAACGGCCTGGGGTCTGACTGTCGTGCCTGGCCTGTCCTAAATCTTGTGCTGATAAAATCAGTCGGTTTATAGAGTGCACGTTAAATATCTCAAATTAAAAAAATACTTCTTTCAAATAAAAGTGAAACAAGATATCTTTGTCTTGTAAAATATTTAATTAAATGATTTAAGTGCCAAAGGATTCCTACTACACCAAGGAAATTAGGTCGAGGATCGTCATGGCCAAGGAAGCTTTCAACAAGAAGGGTTATTGGGTGACCTGGCGGTCTAGGGGTAAGGTGTCGGACTTTGGCGCTGGGGGTCCGGGATTCAATCCTCGGTCCTGGCACAGATTTATCTGATTTACCAAACCCTTCCTTCACCCCTGACAAGACATCTTGTGAATGTGGGGAATGCCAGGCCTCCACCGTGGTTCGGATTCCACGTTAAAATGTAGGCCATTCAATTCAGAGGTGGGTAAGCTCACTGCACTCGTAAAATGGCTCACTATAGTTATTAATTACGAGTTATAAGTTCTTAATCCAAAAAAATTAGTTCAGTTGGTTTGAAAATCTACATTTTTATTCATACAAACATAAACCATTAAATGAAAGGATTTTGTTTTTGTTTGTTATCATTAACCTTTATCTAACCCGCTTCGGTGGTCACATGGTCTAAGGCGTCACTCTCAGAATATACATGAATGCCGACAACGGGAAGATTGGGTTTCGACTCCCGGTCGAGTGTACGGACGGTGTTTTTATCCTAATTGGTTTTCACTCTCCCTTCACGAAAATATGAGTACACTTCCTCTAAACTTAACCTTCCTCACCCCTGACACATTTATATAATTAGAACATAACTCTAATAGGTGGTAAGACGCCGTGACAAAACAAACTATTATCAAATCACGGTTGGAAACAGTCACGGGAACGAATGTCGAATAGTCTCTGTTCACCGTAGGAATTGTTTTCTGAAAGGCCTTTTTCCCTACCAGAAATCTATTATATAGTAGGATATTGGTAGGAAAAAAGACCTTTCAGAGAGTAATTCCTATCATGAAAGGAGTATATGTCAGCCCAGTTTCTTTACTGGTTATTGCGTCATACTTGACATCATTATTTCAGTATAGATTTATCTACTGAATTAAGTATTAGAACCTCTCCAGCGTGTAAGTAACAAAGCTAAGGTGACAAAAGCTACATATTTGTACCCAAAATGGTTGGAACCGTCAGTTTTAAACGATCGGAAAAATCCCACCCTGTAAAAAAAAAAAAAAAAAAAAAA
>CABFVZ010003980.1:0-13996 GCA_902151445.1 Timema monikensis | reverse complement strand
CCCCCCCATTTTTTATAAACATGCACAGTTTTTAAAGGTTGATACCCTAACAAATGTGCACTCAGGCCACTCGGGCTCTCAATCAGAAAGCCCGAGTTCAAATCTTGGCTAAGTCCTCATTCCCCAATAAGGCACATTCTGGTGGATTCCAGTCTACAGCACATTCTCCCCATCCACTTCCAGGCAAATGCTGGTTATTAGCGACTTATTCTAATCTATAAGGATGAGGAGATTTAATTAGGTCAAATGCACTCGCATTAGCGTGGAGAGATGACGGGGGGAACCAACATCCAACTAGCGCAAACAGCCGGGATCCCAACCTGAGCCTCCTATTGTCATCCATTCCGTTGAGAATCCGACACCTCAGATCGCGTGACTACCGGTACGGGTGAAAGGTCGACTGAGAGTATAATACTTTAGAAAACTATGGACATAGGCGCTTTCTGTGCCAAAGGACTTGTTTTCGCGCCTGCGCAGAGCAGTGGACCGCGGTTTGACCGAGTGACGAGTTGTGACCAAACAAACACGAGAGTCTTTGGTGTGCGAGGGGGGAAGGGGGGGGGGGCACTCACTTTCAGACCTGAATTACAAGAAGACTATACTGAAACACGCCGGAAGGACGCGTCTGTGAGAAAGAGAGAGACAGATAACTTAGGAGGGCACCTTGGAATCCTTGAATCCTCAACAACTCTCGAGACTCGAATTAAAACCATAAAGATTTGATAAAGGCAACTCAGATACTCAGACAGACGGACAAAGAGAAAGACAGATGTAAAGATATCATCAATAAAATACTTTTTTCCCCCCATAAAACGTAGAAGTACATTCAAGTATAACAGTAGAAAATATTGAGTTACAAAACTTTCTCTACACGAGAAAGTAATAAGCCAAGAAGAGCTCTTTACACACCAAACGATATGAGAGCAGCTCGTCATTTGGCCCTCAGAGCCCCCTACTCAAGCAAATATAGACATTTTCAAAAAATTGAAAGTATAACGTCAAGATGTGTCGGGAAGAAGAAAGAAAGAAACCCAACCTTGTAATCGAAATTGTTTTCCAGTCTAGAGACGAGACCGGGGCGTACAGGCTTGTTCACGAGTATCGCAATGGGATGATGGATATTGTTGCTGGGTGGCTGTTGTTCGATATTTAAGACCCAAGTTCGATTCTAGGCACGTCCAAATATTTTTTTTGTATGGAACTCAGCCTCGTCACAATTAAGCAGATACTTGAATGAAAAAGTGGCGGTTCCGGTTTAGAAAACTAATATTAACGACAGAGAAGTGTTCACTGTGCTGACCACATGACACCCTTTATCCGTGTCGGTCACTCGGTCGATATAGCTCGCTGGCGGGCTGACGCCAAAGAGTTTTATTTTTTAAAGTAACTATTCCTATCCAGGGGAAAAAGAAACTGAGGGTAAGTTTCATAGTCAGACTTAGTACGTCTCTAGTACGTCTCTAGTACGATGCTCTACTAAATACAAGACGACACCTACAATAACTTTTGCAACTTCAAAACCTTTCGAAGAAAGGATAAGACATTAGTAAATCATTAACCGACTTGGTATGTTAAAAATTTAAAGATATGATAATTACAGAACTGCTATTAAACAGTATTTAAATTTAATTAAATGAAAATAGCCATAACGTGAGAGGATAGGAATGTAAATATATTATATTCCATTATTTTGTGAAAATAGCCATACCCGCAAAGTTGCAAAAAAATTTAACTGACAGTCACTGGTATGAAGCAATCCTTGATATTATCTCTTTTGAATTAATTGTGCGTAATTTATAAGTGCATTTTTATACAAGTTTTTCATAGCTCCTTTAGTACTGTCTTTATTATTCAAAATGGTAGATACATATTAGTGTGCCGGGTGGTAATCTATAAAGAACATAGTAAATAAATTTAGATGTGTCAGTATACAAGCGTGATTTAGGAGAAAAGTGGCAGTAAAAACACTCTAATGAAGAGAGGACTGCAGGGAGATTTGTTATACAGGTGTGTAAGAGACCTGCTATGGAGAGTTGTTCTATAGGTGTGTAAGAGACCTGTTATGGAGAGTTGTTCTATAGGTGTGTAAGAGACCTGCTATGGAGAAGAAAAGTGTCCTTGAAATATAATTGAAGTGTTGAATAGGGTGTACCTTGCACCCATTATCACATATGAAGCAGAAACCTGGACAGTGAATGTAAGAGAGCCAAGGAAAGTAATGGGAGGAGCAGATAACAGAAAGTGTTGAAGGGAGAGGAGAAGAATCAAAGTATTTTGCTAAAGTGGCCTTCTCTCATTTATCCATCTATAGTTATGGAAACTTTACAATAATTTGAAAAAATTGTTGTAATTGTAGGCAAACTCACCTTTTCACACTAATTATTACAATACGCTACTATTTTAGGGATGAGTAAGGTTGCATTTAGATGAAGTGTACACGCATTTGCGTGTGGGTTAAGTGGGAAACCACTTAGATAAAACTCTGTCTATCTAACCGGGATTCGAGCCCCGGTCTCCCAGTCACCGGCAGTCCGGTCTATTAATAGTCAACCTCTTATAACGTTCGACCATCGAAGCGGGCGCTTCATTCTTATGCTCCAAATAAATTAACATAATGACTGAAGCCTCCAGCTTTGAGCCAATCTCACAAATTATGCTCTAAGTGAATTACCTTTGAAAAGGGAACTTTCTACTCGATAACTCATCACACCCGAGGGGAGGAAGGGGAGAGCGATCATGGCGCGCGTGGTAGCGGAGGAAACTTTTGGCATTCTTCACCCAAACAGTTTTACATCCCTTAACCCCCTCAAGTGAATAACTTGGCTCCAAGTTCCCTCACTCGAGGTCACTAGGAGAGTTTTGATAGAAATAAATCTCCGTGGGACTTTAGAAACAATTAGAATGTTCTACTTCCAGTGACAACAATTAGAATGTTTTTCTTCCAGTGACAACAATTACAATGTTCTACTACCCAACAACACAACATTCCCACCAACCGAGGAACGATGTTAAGACTAGTTCACACATGCATCTTGTTCCAAGAGTTCCATCTTGGTCTAGCAGCGATACTGTGACCTCGCCTTTACATACAAAATTCCTATTTTAGCCTTTTGGGAGTTTCTAATTATACACCCTTTCATTTATGCAGCATTTTAAACTCAAGAGATATTGGGGGTTCTAGGCCTGATTCACACTGGAAAGCATTCAAATGTCTACTTATCTCAGATATGCACACTCACAAATTTACACTTTTTTTTAATACAATGTTTTATAACACATTTTCATTTTATATAGAATAGACCTGTAATGTAAATTGAAAAATATACTCTTTTGTTTTTAAATGATAAAACATTTCGTTTCTAAAAAATAAATGGCCAATTCTTTCCTTTAAAGTTAAATTGATGTCTTAATGACTTATGGGCACCATTATTCCTCTGTTGAGTTGTCGAGTTAGCATCTAATGCTTAAGACCGATACACACAGAATGCTAAGCTAAACTGTGCTGTGCTATCAGTTTGGTTTTACATTCATTGCTAAGCCAAGCCAAGCAATGGGGTCCCTCTTTTCCCTCCAGAATTCAGTGTTGTTTCTTTCTGGTCTGCTCCAGTGAACTTTCTGGTCTGCTCCAGTGAACTTTAGTTATGGCAGTCTCCAAAATGTCTTGTGTGAGCTCAGATCATAGTACTGAGGAAGAGCTGTTTTGGATGAGGTAGAAGACGGATCTGGACCCACAGAATAAACTTACAACGGAAACATTCGGAGAATTTCACTTCTAGTTCAGCGAGACTTGGAAGTGGACAAGGAAAAATTTAAAAATTACATTATATTAAAGAGAAACGAGTTTTATGAACTGTTAGTCCTGATTAAAGATAACATCGTAAAGTTGCATACCAATTAAAAGACAATGGGAAGACATCAATTTCACCGAAGGAATGATTAGCTATTTGTTTGAGGTAAGAAAAAAAAACTACACACAAATACACAAGAACCAAACAATGCTATTTATTAAATCTCAAATTATTATATCTTATAAAATCATAAATTAATAATTAAGTTAAAAAATTGAACATTAGTAAATATTTAGAAACCAATAATTTAATTTTCAAAACTGAAATTTCCTGGAACAGTGTGAACAATGATCGCTCAGAAGTCACTCAGTGGTTCTTGCATCAAGTTATGAATATTTGATTCGGAAGTATTCCGCACTTGAGTGTCTGGAACGCATGTAGATATGTCAGGGCTAAGTGTTTGACAACTTAATTGGCCAGACGAGGCTTCTGAAGCCCCTGTTGAAATAGGCCTTAAGGGAGTCATTAAATTAACATACTGGTTTGGCTGGAAAGGTAATTTTCTTGGGCACTCATTACAGAGTTAAAAACATCACGTTTTACCCCTAACTATAAGTAGCTAGCACATGGCAGCAAAATACAGATCTAAAGGATCGCGATTATTTTAAATGTCTTCTCTTTCCTTCCTCCATTCAGATAGATATGATATTACTGTCTTTGATTACTTGTTTGCATTTGCGCGTTGAGCTTAGAAAAGTAGGGCAATTTTGCGGAAGTGGACACAACAGGTCTCTTATTCTCTCCTTCCTCTTCCACCTGCTCCTCAAAGCGTTCATTATTTTCCAACACCATTTTTTCACTTTCAACAATCATAGTGACCCTAGATTTATTTCCATCAGCTATTGAAACATTTGATGATGTCCTACGGAAAAACAAGGAAAATAAAAATCAGGTGACATTCTTCTTTAAAATACTATTTTTAGTTTATGTTAATTTAGTTGTTTTTTTTATAGAGAATAAGGGGTCATATAGCTATTTTTTATTTAGGCCTACTGGTCTTTACTCAATACTCACTGTCGTATACAAAAATATGGAAGCAAAAATTCCATCTGCTTCTGGTATCTCCATTTTCTATATGGTTTATCTGACTGCCTACTTTTGGTTTTTATTTGCCTTTTCAGGGCTTCTCTTAGTCCAGCCTTGAGTTTTATCCATTCATCTTTTTATCTTTTTTGCCGAAACAAAAATTTGTTTTAGGTACATGGTTACTGGAGGATGGATGAAAATAATTGGGTACAACTACAGGGTTGGATCCTCAACAGTTTCAGAAATTATTAATGAAGTTTGTGATTCTATTTGGAATCGCCTGAAGCCTATGGTACTTACCTCAACCGTCAACTGAAAAATAGTTGACAACTTGACAACTGCTCAATATTTTAGGGATTCATGGAACTTTCCCAATTGTATTGATGGCCTAGGGAAACGTGTTGTTATAAGAGCCCCAAAAAACAGTGGAACAACCTTTTCAATTACAAAAAAAACACCTTCTCTATTGTTCTTTTGCCGCTGTTGACACACAGTATCACTTCACGGTGATTAATGTTGGTGCCGAAGGAAAAACTAGTGATGGTGGTGTTTTTGCCAAAAGTGATTTTGGAAAGTCTCTAAAAAATGACGGATTAAATCTACTTACTGATCAACCAATCAAGTCATCTGGGCAGGCTGTGCCATTCGTTTATGTGGGTGACCAAGCTTTTCCAGTGAGGCGCAACCTTATGCGACCATTCCTCCGGGATCAGGTGCACAATAATGATCAAAATGGTATCTTCAATCATCGCTTGTCTTATGTGAGACGTGTCGTAGAAAACATGTTCGGCATTTTAGCAAACCAGTGGGGAGTTTATGAGCACTCGATCAAATGTGATGTTAAATTGGTTGAGAAGATAGTTAAAGATACATGCGTTCTGCATAATTTGTGGATGTGGATGCTATTTCAGAGTCCACTAGGTAAATAACAGTTAACAAAATATATTACAAACTTTAATTTCAATAAAATGTTTTCAAATGTCTTTTAAAATAATACTATAATAGTTATAAAAACAATAACACACACACTTGGAATTAAAAAAAAAACGTTAAAATATCTTCACTAGATAATTGTTCGATCTAACCAGCTCAAAGGCACTTTAGAAACTAAACTGAATAAATAAAAGGTCGGTTGTACGCTGAAGTAAAATCACCATCCCTAAAATAGATATTAGATTCACCCTCCTTTTTACCTGTCAAACGGGTCTTTCTTTGGTAAACTAGTCAGGTAATCCCCATTTAATAAAATATTAAATTTGAACAAAAGGCTCTTTATGTTTGAAAATTGAGTTCCAAAATACTTTTTAACAAAAAAAATGTTAATTCCGAGACACATTATGTAAAAACCCGTAAAATTCTTAGAATACTCCCAAACTGGCTCCTAATGGTACCAGGTCACGTTTTTGGTTCCCTAAAATAGAAATTAGATTCACCCTCCTTTTTACCTGTCAAACGGGTATTTCTTTGGTAAACTAGTCAGGTAATCCCCATATAATTAAAGATTAAATTTGAACAAAAGGCTCTTTATGTTTGAAAATTGAGTTCCAAAATACATTTTAACAAAAAAATGTTAATTCCGAGACACATTATGTAAAAACCTGTAAAATTCTTAGAATACTCCCAAACTGGCTCCTAAAGGTACCAGGTCACGTTTTTGGGGTCAAAGGCTGTTTTAACTCTGTTTGACTTATAAATAACAACAATTATGTATAGAATATAAATTTTGAAGAACAACATTAGCTTTCTTTTGAGATATTAAGCGTGTTTTTATTATTGACCGTTCTGGAGTTATGGCTCCATATGTCAGCTTTTTGGCCAAAAATTTGGATTTTTTCAAACTTTGAGCGACGGGTTAACGTCGTTTAATCGAGCTCAAATTTCGGCTCTCTCAATATCTGGAAAGTGGAATCGTTTTGTGGGGTCCAGACGAACAAAATTCCGACATCGATTTTTTGCGGTCACCCTAATGTTTACATATTGTAGGTTTATTACCATCTCATGTGTAATATTATGATACAATGGAACGCTCTTAAGATAACTAGGAATTTATAAATAGCTAACATTACCTGTCCTTTTATTTCACCAGGAATCGAAATAGATATTTGTTTATTAGTTTCAGAGCAGTAACACGTAATTGAACAGCCACTGTATGCACAATTTGGTCTTTGATTCATTATTATAAAATTATAAAATAAATATGATATAAATATAAACTTTATAAAAAAATATACACATGCAATTTAACTAAATTATTAGACTCACACCTGCCTCTGTGTGATAGTTGCTAACGCGCCGTTTTCGTGTTGAGCTAGACTAAAGAGGATGGGGAGATTGAGGTTTGAATCTCGGCCGGGTGAACAGGGAGGGGGTTTTCTTAAATGGTTTTCCACTCTCCCTAAACACAAATGAGAGCCCACTTCCTCTAAATTAAACCTTCCCAATTCCTAGCCTTGTTCTTGTGTATAACCTGTATGGTTACTAAATACAAACAAAAAAAATTAAGCAACTCGTGCAAAAGGCATGAAGCAAGGTAGCGATTCAGTGCTCCACAACTTGTGAATATCAAGGCAAAATGTGTTTGTACTTTGCGGGATCAACAAATTAAAGAGAGAGTCGCCAAGGAAACAATGCTCTTCTTCTATTATCACTATTAGGAAAGGGAGGAAGTGGGCTGGTTTAACCCACTCTTCGAGGGCGCCGGTCTAGTGAGGAAAGAGAAGATCCTTCCTTCAAGTTGCTTCTTTCCCTATTAACAAAAGTAGGAGGAGGGGGGAGGAATGCATTTAAACCCACCCTTCGAGGTCACCTGTCGAATATGAAAGGAGAAGGTGAATGCTTTCTATTGGAGAGATATGGAACTAAGCACTTGAGTTGTCAAGGTGGTCAAGTCTTTTCCCCTACCAGAATAATTCTATGTAGTAGGTTTCTGGTAGAATAAAAAACCTATGCCTGGATTTCTAACATAATAAATGCAAAAGTCCAACATTTGTTGTTTGACGTAGACTTTTTAACATTGCTTGGCAACTTCTATAATATATATACACATTCAACGTGCCTCCACCCTACAGGAAATAATCCTGGATCCGTCCCTGGTTATGTGCATAGGTGAGAATTATATAATATTATAGGTAGCAATACTAATAATGAGTGTCTCATAACTATTTTAAAGCGTTGTGGCGCTAGGCAATCTTTTACTGGCTCAATATGATCTCACTGAAATATATTTTGAAATACCCAAAAGCTCATGGCTTTAGGCAGAGATCCTTTAACCACTTAATATAGTGACATAATTTCAGAATATGTATCAAGAAAAAACAAAATTAAATTAAGCTGTGATCTTGGTAAAATTATGTTAGTAATACACTAAATATCTATGAATAGTGGTCCTGAAAAAAGTATTTTGGCTCTGGAAAACCTGGAAAAGTCAGGGAATTTAAAAATACAATTTTGCTGGACACCCTGAGTTTGCACATTTTATCTGGTGTCCCACATTCTAGTGGGGGATTCATGGCCTAGTTGGGTGGCACTTTTCCTATTCTGCTTTAGGGGAGGTGGAGGGTCCTCTTAGTTCTCCACTTACGTCTAGAGAGCACTTCTGGTATCACTTGTCGGATAGCCTTTGTATTGCGATGGTCAATTAGAAACTGGCTGCCTCACCGCCTAACAACCACTTCTTTAAATGACCTGAAATCATAACACAGTTGGAGACTCAAAGTAATCTCCTTGCATTACTCACTTTCTATTTTATATTAAATTTTAGTAGCATTTTCAGAAACTCACTGTGTTGCTAAAATTGCATTCGAAAAGCTTAGTCAGGTATTAAATAAAAATCCTGGCTACAAAACAGTCTCTCAAGTTAGCAAAAAGTTGTCTGATTAGAAATGTGAAATACAGGAGGAATTCACCAAGGAATCGGGGTGTGTCTCACATGCACCTGTTACATCATGTGATGTCAAAAGGACATTTTCATTTTATTAAAAATTCTTCAGTGACAGTCATAAAAGCTTTACAGAAGAAAATCTCAGGATGACTTCCCTTATATACTGTAACAACCACGAGAGTTAAGATTTTCCACACAATAAATGGTTTATTTGATTTTTGTTCATTTGTTTTTGCACAGTATATTGGCATGCATATTTTACTAGCATTTGATTGTGTATACAAATCCAGTCTCTAGTAATTATATATATACCTATTTGTTTCTTAAAGACTTTTCTAAATTATTCTAGAAAATAATAAATGTGCATACTTTCCACCACCTAAAGAACTCTCAGAACATCAACATGGCTTTATAAAAAATAAATCTACCATCAAAAATTTAGTGGAATTTCTGGGACATGTTGCCCCTTAGGTCTCTACACAGAGCCAGCTTGATGCTATTTATCTTGACCAAAGTAAAGCATTTGACTTAAATTCTGTTAAGCGTAGGAATTATTTTCTGAAAGTTCTTTTTTCCTACCAGAAATCTATTATATAGTAGGATATTGGTAGGAAAAAAATACCTTTCCGAGAGTAATTCCTACCATGAATGAAGTATATGTCAGCATAGTATGATTCTCTCTAAACTTATTCATTTGGGTCCATCCCACTCATATGTAAATTGGTTTAGCAGTTATTTGAATGAAAGATAATTCGCTATTAAAATTAATTCACACACCTGCAATACATTTTTAGCTTGTTGTGGCGTATTACAGGCCTAGGAACCGGTCTCTTATTTAGCTTTTAGTCTCTTTTCTTGGAGTTAGTCTCTTATAGGCTCTTTTTTTACAAAATAAGCCTATTTTCACTCCTTTTATATGTCTTTATGTGCTCACGAAATTAAAATTTAAAATCATGGGTCCAGGAAAAAAATTGGAGAGTTAGAAAGTAAGATATCACACACAAAGAACAAATCTTGAAGCAACTTCAGAGGCATCTGTTCAAAGAAGCCATTGAACAATTAAAGTCAGCAATGCAGAAGGGGAATTTGCAGGATGTTAGTGTTGCACAGGTGTGATGGAGGGCATTAAAACTATGCGAGGAAATACGAATTGGAAACTCTTCAAAATCTTTAGATAAAAGAGAAACTAGTTTGAACACTGCTTTCTTTGCCAAAAAACCTGATAATTTTTGACTTATTTTTTAATTATAATTGTAAATAATAGTTATATCCCTCATTTTTAAATCTCTTTTTAGGAATAAACGTTAGCTCTCTTCATGACTTTTTTTGGTCATTGTTGAAAAATAACAATATTTATGCTCTAGATTCCCCAAAATTAGCATTTCATTTGATAAAAAGTAGCCCGGTCATTAGTTTTACTTAATAACTAGCGGGTTCATCCAAGACCAGAAACAAATGAAACTTAGCCTAAAATGCCAAATGATAAATCATGTGTGTATGTGTATGTGTACACACACATACATACTCCTAAAAATTATGTAGTACGGTACATTATATATATATATATATACACACACACACATACACACACATACATACATATTAGGGGTCTGCGAGCATGGGTTTTTTCATTCGAGTCGAGTATTTCTAAAAGCTCTCGAGTTTGAGTTGAGTTCGAGTATTATATATTCATAATTTTAAAACGTTAGAAAGTTTATTAAAACACATGTTCTTAAAAGATGAATATTACTCATTTTTATAAATAGTTAATAATTGTTTAAAAAAAGTTAAACAATGGAAATATCGGTTTTTAAATTATAAATAACACTTGTAAAACACAATTTAAAAATAAGAACACTCAAATAAAAATATAATAAAAAATAGTTAAAATGGTTTCAACATTCATGTCATTAAGGACATTAAAATTACACTAAAAATTACAAAAATAAGTTAATAAAATGAATAAGCGCATGATGGCTTGGAAACACGACAGTGTATAAATACATTACCTGATGTGAAGTAAGTGATAGTGAAGAAAGTCAACTTGAAAGGATAGTTAGGTTACACCTAGATAGGAACAAACACACGTCTCTATTCATGTCTTCTTAAACTTTTCCACTACTTCAAAACTTCCACAGTTGCACATTAGTTTGACTTTTCTGGAATATTACTTTTTCATTAATGTCACTTCTTATGAAAAATAAATATTTCCTAAAATTCAAAACAATGTGCAACTGTGGAAGTTTGAAGAAGTGGTAAGTGTAAAAGTTCAGAAAGAAAATATATAAGTCTTTGTTTAGATCCAGGCCTAACCTAACTAGCCTTCAGGTTGGCTTCTTTAACTATCCCTTTACATTATTGTAGAGTGTTTCTACACGGTTTTGATGAAAAAAAGTTAATAAAACTGATGTTTTAATAAGCTAATATTTACCCAAAATATGCTTCAGTAACTTAATTTATCGTATAAGAAAATGTAAGAATCATAAACAATTAGAAATTAGAAGTGTTTCATATTTTGTTTATTCCTTTTTGTAATTGTGCATTATCATGTCTCTTGTTCCATTTCCATTCCTCTATGTCTAGTTGCATATACACATTGTACAGGACCTCGCTAGATATTATTTTATTGAGAAATTTACTTCACTTCAATCGTTACTGGTTATAAAAGTTGATGCTGATACTTTAAAATTAAAAATAACATGACTAAAATAATATTTCTAGCAAACAATATGGAATATAGGTGACCTGGTGGTCTAGGGGTAAGGTGTCAGACTTCTGTGCTTGCGGCCGAGGTTCAATCCTCGGTCACGGCACAGATTTATCTGATTTCCAAATCCTTCCTTCACCTCTGACAAGACATCTTGTGAATGTGGGGAATGTTCACCCTACCATTACACATTAGTGTAAGTGCGTATAACCCGAACGGGTAGTAAGACGCGGTGCTAATAATAATAATAATAATAATATGGAATAGTAAATGCTTTTTTAATATAAATGTGGTAAGTTTGGTAAAATATTTATTGTTTTTGAACAGGTTAACCAACATATTTCTATAAGTAAATAGTAACTAAACTAGAGCTAGTTTTGTAGCTAAATGTATTCATTAACACAAGTTTTAGATATCTTAAGTTTGAAAACATTTAATAAAATATATTTTTGATATTACATTTTAATTTAACATAAATTGATATTTTAGAAAGAGACCAGGTCAAAATAGTAAAAATAATATTTCAAATTTTTAGTAATCTTCTTAGCTATTTTTATCTTCATTCCATTGTCATGGCAATACAAGTGAACAATTTCAATCAAGTATAATTCAAAATGGACAACAATATTGAAAAAATTACCCCTAAAAAGTGGTTTTAAAGCTCTAATACATTATTAATGTTAAAATTGATATTAATTTTTAACAATTTCTTAAGTAACCGAATGATTTATAAGTGGAAATGCTGATATTATCTCAATTAAATAGACTATGCCTACTATTGCGTTTTAAAAATTGATTATTAAGTACATCAAGAAGAAGCTAGAAAATGACGAGCCTACAAATCTTTCAAGTTTGAGCCCGAAATACGAGTACTCGCAGAACCCTAATATATACACACAAACACACACACACACACTAACACATACATTATTTTATATGTATGTGTGTGTATATATATATATAAACACACACACATACTAAGTATATTCTACTCCATGATGTACATAATAATTTTTGGGAGTTTTGGAGTTAAAATGGTTGAGTTGACAAACTTGATGAAATTGAAGTGGGGAGAAAAACACTATGCATAAATTATTGCACAGTGGAACCTGGATAATTCGAACTTGAAGGGATGAAAAAATTTGAACAAATAAGTTTCTTAAAAGGAATTGAAAAGATACAAGGTTAAGTTTGCAGCCAAGAACCAAGCTCAAAAACTTTATTTAACGAATTTGGACATAATATGTTCACAATTTCTTTAAAAAGTCAGCGATTTTAATGTTTTCCTGAGTTAATTCTCTCAATCATAGTGATATAGTCTGCCATAGTAATTTGATTTTAATTGCTTTATTGACTGGAAAATTGAATCACTTACATTGTTGCAACTTTAAAAAAAACCACATGAAATCTTGGATATGGTCATGGCTTCTGCCGCACTCGGGATAGGCCTTTCCTCTTCATCACCAAATGCTTCATCCTCAGCCTGGATGTTGTTGTTGAGAACTTTGACGACGATGTCCGCATCAGTAAATTCACCACACACTGACACATCTTCATCCACGTTGACAAAGTCCACATAGGAGATAGCTGGATAAGGAGTAACTTCTTCCCAGTTGTCAATAGCTGCCACAGCTTCAGTCACAGTTTCTTCATCATTTTCTTTCTTGATAAAGCCAGCTTTTTTAAAACCGTTTATAAGAATGCTTCAATGGGCAGGTAAAAATACCTTGTCGCCTTTTGGGAGTAAAAAAATATATTTCACCTCTTCTCTTTACTTATCTTTCTTTTGGGTAGTTTGTAACACATTGGTGCAAGAGGAAGGAAGAAAGACTTGTCACTCAATGCCGGGATGAGTCATTCTCCAGTAAAAGCGACAGCTTTTCCACTCTTTTAGCTTAAATTTCACAACAGCCCACTGGCTTGATACACAGCCAATCTACTTCCAAATTTAGACAGTGATCGAGTTGTTTAAAATAAATAAGAACATTACTATTTCAAGTTGCTAGTAATGCTGCTCTTGTATATTAAATCGTGATTTACATTCATGTACATAAAATAATTAGATACTTATTCATGTACATAAATTAATTAGGTGCTTATAACTTTAGTTTTTAGCTTTGTATCTAAATACTGCAATTTTTAGGTTAATTTTCCACAACCATCTAACTACCTGTTATGGATTATTTGCATGTGCACTAATTAATACACTAATGTGTTATTGAATATAAAAGTTTAATTTTTAGGGAATTATACCCGTATTAATGTGGAGAGTGAGTGGAAATCGATCATTCAGGAAATAATCCCCCTCTATACACCAGATCGGAATTCGAACCTTAATTTCCATGTTATTGGCAACCAATTCTATTGTTAGTGGGACGCCTTAGATCATTCGACCCTTTGGGAAAATCCCAGCCGGACAGTAGCTTGAACTCTTTTAATATTTAATTTAAACATCTTATAAAACTATGAAAAAAAATAAAAAATAAAAGCCCTCTCCAGTGGGGTCGTGAACAAAATCATCTCTCTCGTCTAGTC